>AWUE01012330.1:0-28925 GCA_001974825.2 Corchorus olitorius
GAATAGCCATGTAGCTTCATGGCTATTTCCTTGGGTTGAGCCTTCAATATTTGATCATTTTCCTCTTGCTCAACCTACATACACAACTTTTCAAGTTTGATTTTTAGGTACCCATACTTTGATGGGTCCTTGGGGATTAGTGAGCATATGAGAACCTTTAGGCACCCAAACCAATTTGGTTTTAGGAGAGTTTCTCTCATTATGATAGCAATCATAGGAAAGATGCCCCTTCTTTCCACATGCATAACAATAAGCATTATATCCATAATATCTCTTTTTAGCAAATGCATTTCTTTTAGGTTCTATCTTTCTTTCATTAGTCAATTTGAGAGTTAGATCATCAATAGTCATTTGTAAAGCAACATTTCTACTCTCTAAATTAACATAGTCATTTTTAGCATGCTCTATCTCAACTTGAAGCAAGTTTCTATGCTCAAATACATCAAGATATTCAATTTTAATCTTAGCAAGCTCATTATTCAAACAATTTGCTTACTTTTTGCAATTTCTTGTATTTAATAGCAAGATCTTTAAATTCATGAAGCAAACATTCATAATCATCAACATCATCATCATATTCATCACAAATAATTGGTAAAATGGGAGTTACCTCAATCTCATCCTCTTTTTGCCATCAAGCAAAGGTTGACTCTTTCTTCCATCTCACTTTGATCACTATCCAATGAAGAAGATTCACTATCGGAAAATGTAGCCACCATTTTCTTCTTTTGCCTCTTGTCCTTCCTTGAATGTCCCTCTTTGAGCAATGGACACTCATATTTGTAGTGACCCAACTTCTTGCATTCATAGCACAATATTTTGTCACCTTTGTTGGACTCATGCTTGTTCTTGCCTTTCCAAGATGAGCTTTGATCTTTCTTGTAGCTCTTTCTTCCTTGCCTATTGCTTCTCAAGAATCTTTTAAACTTTGTGGTAAGCATGTCAACTTCTTCTTCATCACCACTAGAAAGATTCCCCGGTTCTTCTTCAAAGACACTCATTTTCAAGGCTAAATTCTTCTTCTTTTCTTTAGCCTCATTCTTCTCTTCATTTTCCTCTTCTCTCATTTTTATCTCATAGGTGAGAAGAGAGCCACAAAGAGTATCTAGAGAAATTTTATTTAAATCCTTAGCTTCCTCAATAGCGGTTACCTTTGCTTTCCAAGTTTTGGGCAAGCTTCTAAGGATTTTCTTCACCTTTTCATTCTCCGGGATATCTTTGTTGAGATGCTTCAATTGGCTACAAATGTTGTTGAACCTTTCAAACATCATGGAGATGCTTTCATTGGATTCCATCTTGAACATCTCATATTTGTGAGTGAGAATGGTGATCTTTGACTCCTTTACTTGTGAAGTTCCTTCATGAGTCACTTTTAACTTATCCCAAATTTCTTTAGCACTTTCACAAGTAAATATTCTATTATATTCGGAAATAGTAAGTGCACAATGTAGAGTATTAATAGCTTTGTAGTTGACTTGTACCTTTTTTATATCACTTTCACTCCAATCTCTCTTTGGCTTGGCTATTGGCTCATGAGTAGTAGCACTAACCATTGTTGGGATGAATGGACCTTCTTCAATCACATCCCACATAGCAAGATCATTTGCCCTCATGAATGCCTTCATTCTATTTGCCCAAAATTGGTAGTTGTTTCCATCAAAAAGTGGTGGCCTATTGATGGATAGACCTTCCATGGGCAAGTCGCTTGTAGATGCCATTGGTTGGATCTTTCCCAAGGATTTTAAGCCTTAAAATGGGTTAGGCTCTGATACCAATTGTTAGGCCCTTGATATGGTGCTTAGAGGGGGGGGGGGGGGCTGAAGTAGCACTTTTAAAGTGTTTATGGCAATTGCAACAACTTTGGCAAAGGTTGGGTAGAAGTGGTAAGTAAAATAGAGTGAGTTTTGAAGATAGAAAATTGAGGAAATTGAAACGCAATGTAAAAGGAGGGTTTAGAGAAAGAGAATGCTCACAATTTATAGAGGTTCGGTGATCCCACACCTACGTCCTCTACCTTGATCTCCCCAATCAAGGATTTCCACAAAACCTTCACTAAACCGGTGAAATTGTAGCTTCCACCAAGCCTTTTACAAATGAGCTCTCCCCAAGCTCAAACTCTTCAAATTAAGTTGAACCCAACTTAATCTACCCAAGAAAAGATGAATATAAAAGTACAACGATCTCCCAAAGATCTCAAGTACAAAGTTTAGCTCATACAAATTTTTCTCTCACAAAGTGTAAGAATGAAGAACAAAGAGAAAAAATAGCTTCTTGGCTTCAATGATGATGAACAATGAATAATCTCACTCTTAGGAGGCTTCAAATGGCATTTATGATGTGTATTTATAGCCTCTCACAAGTTTCTAGCCGTTGGAGCTCTTTTCTAGCCGTTATAGCACTTTTTCTACTTTTTCAAACTAGCTGTTTTTTTGTCCTGTAGTGAGACTGACACTGTCAGGAAAGTATTAATCGATGAATACTTCAGTTTTAACTCCAACATTCATCGATTAAAACTTCTCGCCTTCACAAAGTCTTTCCTTAAAAAAAGTGGCAGTGTTGACAGCATGTACGGATGCAGTATTAATCGATGAAAGTTCAAGTTTCATGTTTCAACATTAATCGATTAAAACTTCATTTTATTCCAATCTTTGAATACTTAATTTTCTTGAGAATTTCTTCAAGAATTCCTTTCTAAGCGCTTCTCCAAAGATTATTTGTGCTCCAATTTGAGATAAAGAGATATTCTTTGAAGCCTACACATTTAATTAGACTTAATTAAATATCAAGGAGGAATGTTTTGTGATCATCAAAAATTACATGGAGTCAACAATCCGAGCTATAGGTTCCCTATTTTTTCACTTTCTTTTCCAATGGCAGAAGACTCTACCTCTAGCAACAAAACCACAAGCCAAAGCAAATCAGATCCTTCAAATATATCTTCCAGTAATCCTATTTCACCATACTTTCTCAATTCATCAGACCATCCTAGAGCAATATTGGTGTCTTCCCTTCTTAACGGTGATAATTATCCCACCTGGTCAAGGGCCATTACTAATGCTTTTAAGGCCAAAAATAAATTTGGTTTTGTTGATGGTTCATTAGAAAAACCTACTGATGGCTCACCAGATGTTCATGCCTGGGAAAAATGCAATTCCATGGTGATATCGTGGCTATTCAACTCTCTTGCTAGTGATATCCATAACAACATCTCTTATGTAGAATCAGCCTTGGAGATTTGGATTGATCTAGAGGAAAGATTCTCCCAAGGTAACACTCCAAGAATCTATCAATTGAAACATGATTTATCATTGTTGTTTCAAAACACAATGTCAGTGGCAGCTTATTACACAAAGTTCAAAGGTATTTGGGATGAAATAAACACCTATTCATTTCTTCCTCAATGCTCGTGTGGTGTAGCAAAGGAATTTCTGCTTGAACGTGAGAAGGAGAAAGTTTATTAATTTTTTTTTGGGATTTAATGATATGTTTAATACTGTTCATTCTTAGATTCTAAGTACAGATCCACTTCCCAGCCTATCTAAAAAATAGGTAGAGTCTTCTGCCACTCGGGTTTGCTGGGTCTATGGTCAGGCGGGTTCAGGTTTTGCCCTCAGGTCACTTGGGTTTTGAGTTTTTCGGGTCTAGGACTCGGATCAATTCGGTCAACCTTGAATTTTTTAATATTTAATTCTTAAGTTTATTTAATATATCTTTATTATTTGATTTATTATTTTTCAATCAACTACCAGTGAAGTTTAACAAACTGCATATACGGGGTTAAAGAGTTGACATGTGTCTCTTTATATATTAATTTTGAATATTAAATTAAATACATAATAATTAATTATGAAGTGGGGGTATGTGTTCAAATAAATATTGGTTATATAATATTTAAATTTATGTTCTTTCATCACATCAATTAAAATTATAAATTAATTAATAATATTAGTATCCATAAAAATGAAAATAGAATTACCACCCTTACCCTTGAGATTATTAGTACAATAGTAAAACTTAATAGAAAAATTATCAAGAAATTACTAATTAATTATTATTATTTATTTATTATGTAAAAAACAAATTACTAATTATAAATTTATCATAAATTATTTATATAACTGATTTAGTACTTATTCATATAATGAAGTTTAGTAAATTTAGTGTAAAATTATAACGGTAATATAAATTTTATTGAATAAATGATAATTTAGAATGGTTAAAATTATAACAATGTGGATTTTATTGAATAAAACATAATTTTAGTTTATAATATTCTTGGGTCATTCAGATTAACTTCTCAGGTCATTCGGGTTACAAGTTTGTCGGGTCTGGATAGGATGTGTTTGGGTCGTTTACTTTTTTTGATCAAATCGGGTTCGATCGGTTGGACAGGATATCGAGTTTGGATAAGATTTTAACCACTTTACTTATAATTAATTTCAATTATTATTTTAATTTTTTTTAAATTTATACATAATTAGTCATGTGCAACGCACGTAAAAATAAGTACTAATTATTATTAAAAAGCATGGATCATATTGCATATGTCATTCCAAAAACGAGAGGGAAACAAGGAATTCTTTTTTCGTTTCATTAGTTTTTTTTTCTTTTTTTGGGGGTTACTTATATTAGGTTTTTTTTTCCTGATTAGTCCCCACTCCATATGTATAGGATCACATGCCTTTATTATTTTATATTATATATTAATTTAATATGTCATTGTGTTGGATTTTTACATCAATTACATTTTGAATAATTATTTGATATACTGACAGTGTAAATTTTGGTCTTCACAAGCGGGGTGAGGAGTTGACACGTACTCATTTTCTGAATTAGTTTTATTTTTAAAATTAAATAATATTCCCTAAAGGACATATGTCAACCCTTATCCCCGCATATTAAGTCTGATAAACTCTACTGACGGTGTATTGTATAATTTTCCAGATATTTTATTTTACATTTTTTCCAACCAGGTGATTTAAGATATAACAATTTTAAATACATATACATGATTAAAAGATAATAATACAACTTGTTGTATTTAATTATCGGTAACTTAAATATATATAAGATATATAATCACATGTTACAAACGGTTGCTTAATTACATTTTTTAGATAATTTTTAATGCTTAGTTAAATAACTACACTACACCATGCATTGGACACATGTTTTAATATAAAAACATATATTAAAAGGAAATTCTTATATATACTATACATGTATCCCACGATGGGGATATATTATACTTTTAAATTATTACAAAATCTTATAAGATATATATCTATACTATCATATATAAAAGTAAATTCGCTTATGAGAAAGTCAATTCACAAAATTAACTGGAACGAAAAACAGAACAAATTTAAGTTAAAACCAACAAATTGAAGCAAGGTACTAAGCTAATCAACTAAAAATGGTTCCTACTTCCTAGGCAATTACTTCTTCATTCTGTTTGGTAGTCTTTGACGTCGATTTGATCCTCTTCCAGCAACTGACTCCTTCCAAGATGGCTGCAATACATACCAAGAATGAAATTGCAGCAATGTAGGTCAATTGAGGCCAAGCCTTAACTTTGAGATGAACCATATGAAACCCTAAGAAGACATTAGCAATGCTTAAGCCAATGCTTCCATAGCCGATTAAGTAATGAAACACGTTGAAGTAGACTCTGTTTATATCTTCCTTGTGTGGCCTCAAATAGCCTACCAAAATTTGAATGGCTCCAAGGCAAAGAAGGATGATACCAATATATTGATGGCTTCCTCTATGCATATAATTTCCACCGCCAAATAATACTCCTTTCCAAAGCAAAATACCAATAATTCCGCCACCCAAACCCAACAAATAGCCTATACATTGACAAGTAACATGGACATAAAACCATGCATATTGCTTTCCATACCCTGCAATCAAAGCTCCAAAGGGTATTAGAAAACCCCATCCGAATATGCAAAAAACTCCATGAACAATCTTCCCTTTGTTTCTTGAACTTGATATTGTCTTGTCAAGAACAATCTTGCCTGACAGAAAATCCAAGGTTCCCATTGAACCGACATTAGGACCAGACAATTTGTGCATTTCAGGAACATTTCCGACTAAGGGCCCTTCTTGCCAAAGGTGATTCACCGTTGTAGTTTGATTATCAGGCAACGTTAAAGTTGCAAAAATGATCATCTCGTTACCCTTAACCACCGAGGAAATCCCATTAACGGGAAAAGTGAGATTGCCTGGTTCAAGCTGAGTTGCGTAACTTGTTATGGGACAAGTATAAGCCGCCATGGTTCCGTCGTCTCCTTGAAAAGCCACCAAGGCCTGTGAACCAACCATGCCTTTGGAGTAAGGGTTTATAGCCCAAGCAATCCATGTCGATGGCTCCCTTTCAACACCGCCGTGCCTAAGGGCAATCTCAACAGTGTGAGACGATGAATAGTAGTTCCAATGGAGTGAGAAGTTTAAGGAAGGTAAGTCGTTGCAAGAGGCAAAGGTTTTGCCTTCATCAAAGTGATGGTTGCCGCAAGGTTCAGCTGAAGCCAAAGTGGTGAACAAAAAACAGAGGACGAGTAAGGAAAAAAGGGATTTAAAAGACGCCATGATTTATTATCAAAGTTAATTATAATTCCTATTCCTACAGTAACGTACTTCTTGTTTTTGAGTTAATTATAATTCCTATATATATATATAGGCATCTAAATCTAAATCCTTCTCGACCTCAGAGAAGGCTTCTTGGTACATTCGGAGAAGGCTTATATTATTATTATAATTTAAAATTAATACCTAAAAATAAAGATAATAGTAGAAATAGAAATAAAATAAGCCCTCCTTACCTTTCATTCTTTCAATTAATGGAGTAATATTTTTCAATCTTATTTTTTTTGGTGAACATTTTTCAATCTTATTTAGGAACGAAAATCCTCTACCCCAATTTTGGTGCCCCATTTGTGCCCCATCCATCAAATAATGACACGTGTCCCTCTTCAGTTTTTAATGTTATTCCTTATTTGCGTAATTAAATTAAATTTTATATTTTCATTCTAAAACCCTATGGGGAATGTATTAAAATTTAGGATTAACCCTTATATATAATTATTTATTATTAATTTGGGGCTAAACCTGATATTTATGTGGGTTTCTTATTTTATTTTCTTGTATAAATATTACTCCTACTTGTTAAAACTTAAAAGCAAACAAGGCATAACACAAAGGACATGTGGCATGATTTGGTGAATGAGGCATGAAGTGGGGCACAGAACTTGGGGGAGATTTCCATTCCTTATTTACTATTATATATACATGTTTTAACTTTTTATGTTAAGAATGTGAATTTACAATATATAAATAGAAATAGAAATAAAAGCTCTTTTTACCCTTCATTCTTTTAAATCTAAAATAGTTATATTAACATAATGTTTTTTTATATATATATAATTTTCGTATTCTCTCAAATATTTAATTAATTAGATTAAAATAAGAATTTTTTTATCTTACTTTTTATTTTGAAAATGTGAATATACCATATTAAAATTTTATTTTTATTATGGAAGATTATCAAACAAAAAATTTATCAAAAAAATAAATAAAAAGAGATAAGATCAACCATTATCAAGAAAAATTCTTAAATGTTCTTAAACCGAAGGGAGAGGCTACAAGTACTCATGATTTACACTCAAAAATAGTACTTGGTACAAATATAAGGGATATTTAGGTGTTTGGATACAAGAATATATTTTTAGTTGTTTGGATACATGCAAATTCAAGGTAAAAAAATGTATATACTATGATTGAGTGCAAGTCATGACTCATGAGTACTTATAGCTTTGCTCTAAACCAAATGGTTTACCACCGCATAGATTGGTGTTGAAGAAAAATTGCCCAATCATATTTTTAAGGAATTTGGATCCATCTAATGGTTTGCGCAATGAAACAAAAATAATGGTCTGTAAACACTTTGACAATAACGTAATATAAGCAAATATTGCAATTGGCCAATATGTTGTAAAACAAGTTCTTCTTCTAAGAATTCCGCTTTCACCAGCAGAAACAAAGTATATCCATTCCAAGAATTATGCCACAACATGTTTTCTCCCATGGATAACTGTATGTCGCACTCTGTCGGGGAATTTCAACGCCTTCAACGAAAATTTTGGTCAAGTCAAGAAGTAAAATGAAACATACATAAAAAAATGTTGTATATAAAAAAGTTAAACTTTAAATTGTTACATTTCAATAATTGGATTACGCAGGACGAATACGGATTAGTCAGAACAAAGCTCTCGATATCGGATGGGATACCAAAAAAATGTTCATATATATTTAATATTTAATTTAAAAGTTGCTTCAATTTAATTATGTTACATTACAATAATTCGATGCTTCAATTATTTTAAATGAGTTTGGCCATGTGTAATGCACGTGAAAGCTAATGGATTTTTTTTCCTTAAATTTTACTTCCATGTGCGTTGCACGTGGTATAATGTGTTTAAATTAAATATTTATATGAAATTTTAATAACCACTATATTTTTTTCTACTCATGAATTTAATTAAAATGGGATAAACAACAGCAGGTAGCCCTCCCCTATCCCAAATCTCACCCCACACATCCCAAGATTCAAAATCGAGACATCCTACAAGAAGTCTCAAGCTTTAACCACTGGGTGTCCCAAGCTATAACTATAGTATGAAATTGTGATAGCCTCTCTATGGAATTATGATAATCACACTATGAAATTTCGATAACCTCCCTATGAAATTTTGATAGTTTTTTTTACGAAATTTTGATAACGACACTATATAATTTCGAGAACCTTTTAGGCCGATCTTCCAACCTGACCATCCATTTTCCAAGTCTTCTTTATCTACCATCTAGGCTGCAATTCAATTTCTAAATCGTTCTCCAAGTCGCCTTCTAGGCTACCCATCCATTTTCTAGGTAGATTTTGAAGTCGCCTTCAAGGCTGTCCATCATCCTCTAGGCCGACTTCTAGGCCAATAATAAGTTTTCAAGCTCCTTTCAATCACTTTCTATACTGTCTCAATTTTACTTTTTATTTTTATAGCATCCTTGTTGGTAGTCTGATGGTTAAAATAATTTATTTATGACTTCATATATAGATATCAAGGTTTATACTTCTTTGCCGATTTTCAATTATCTTTTCACAATCCATGGTGTTTTTTTTTGGTCAATTTGTAGGCAGATCCCACGCCCCAACTAGGGAAGAACACCAAACGACTACTCACTTTTCTCCTACTTTGCGTTCAAATGTAATTGACACTCCTAATTAAAATCTTATCAAGTCAGAGGAGTTGTACTCGAGAGATTTTTGAGTAACACTTTAAAATTTAAATTTTTTTGCATCCAAATATACTTAGAAATAGGAAAATCCAACTCATTTTTCTTTCTTTTTTTTTTGAGTGAGCACATGTGAAATCTCATTACAATCTGAATAAATCTTTATATGCCCAAACATCTAATGAGAAATCAATACCATACCTACCAAATACACAAATAAACAAATTACAAACTAAACTCACATTCCGTGAGACTTGAAGCCAGGACCTCACAGTTCAAGCACGGTGCACCTACCAGTTGAGTTAACAACTCGGGTAACCGAGTCATTTCTTAAAACATTATTTGATATATATTGTAATTTTATTTACTCAATAAACAAAAAGACCTTTTACAAAACTTTCTCAAGACTTCAAGCATTTCTCGTTCTTTCTTTTTCTTTTCCTACTTTATTTTCTTACATACAGAAGTAGTTTATTCAATGAATTTCTGTTCAAATTCTCCCTCTTACTTATGGAAAGATATTTACATATGTTATTAGCAAAAAAATTGTTAAAATCATATATTTGATTAGTATTTTCTTTAGTTAAAATCATAGTTCCTTTAATTTAAATTTCATATAATTTAGAGATGTACATTATATAGGATTGAAATTTCGATAACAATTTGATGGATCGAACATTTACTTGTTGTATTAATTTAGTCCATTTCTATTACAAATTTAAAAGAAACAAAGATTGGTACAAATTCTCTACATTAAAATCCTAACATAATATTTTAGCTAACAAAATGAAATTAGCGAAAATTTTCCAACCTTTTACTTTCTACTGTTTTTATTTTTGGCCAGTTGAGTATTTGTGATTTGTGCATTTTGTATATTTGTTTATGCCGGCCCATTGATGTTCTAGTTGTAAATCATGGCGTCTTTCTGGCTCAGGAATTGGACAAGCAAGAATTAGACAAGGTCAAGATGATGATATATAGAAGTGAACTTATTGGAGAGTTTTAATGTCATCAAGGTATGAAGGATAGGAAGGATAAGAAACCACATCTCTCCATTGCTCCCATGTCCTCACAGGCCGGTCTGGTATACCGTCTGTTTTAATTATTGATTTTTTTAAAGCTTTTGATTTTGAAGCAGTAATTTTATTGTTATGATTAGTCTTTTTCCTAATTAATTACCATTAACTTAGTTGTACTAAATAATTAATGTCGCAAATATATAGGTAGGTGTTTATGGATATGCAGCCTATTCCGCAACCAAATTTGGGCCCCGGGACTTGCTGAAGCATTGCAACAGGAAGTCATTTCAAATACTAACATTCATGTCTCTCCAATATGCCCTGCACTCACTGAAACTCCTGGTGTACGCGAAGATAAGTCAACTATTCTTTCTTTTCTTTTTTATTTTCAGTAAGGGGGATTTCCATCCTGTTATCGTACATTGAGTCAAATAAATGTTTAGATGCAAATCCCCCTACCCCATCATTTTTTTTAGTTAAGATTATTAATCAAGTTACAAGTTAAGTTCATTTCAGAATGGACATTAAAGAGACTTAGAGACTCATCTAGTTTTAGTTATCAAGCTTCTTTGTTAGAAGAGATTAATTGTAGAAATTAATTGTCAGTGTTTTTGTTTACATCAAGTGATCTTGCATGCATTGATCTAATTATCAAAATTAAACTGATCATTTGCAGCAAACAAGAGTATGCCAGAATTCACCAAAATTTTAATTTTAATTGACTCCCATGATATGATGGAAGCTGAAGAAGTTGCAAAGAGAACTTAATTTAGAAGGCATTAAATCTGCAAGTTTTATTCCCCTGCAACCTTATTGGGAAACTACTGGCCATGGCTACTATGGGTGTATCCCCTCAGAAATCATTCTTAATAGTGTCCGTTGAGGTGGTTTTTGCTAGTTTAGCACGCCTTGGAGCTTTGTTTAACCTAAGGAAATGGTATGGGAACATAGAAAAGTGGCATGCCCAGAAAAAAAAACGTGAAAATTATAATATACATATCCCATCCAAAATTTGGAAGCATTTGAGACCTGCAAAGCCTTTCCACCCACACAAGTCACTTTTAACTTTCTAATAACATGCAAAGCATATGTGGTCCTTTTTATGGTAATTGATTGGTGACCGCATCTTTGGTTAGCCCCTCGCCCAATCTAGAACTTAATGAGTGATGAGCAGGAGGAGAAGGAGGTTATATCCCACGTCCAGAGCCAATCCAATTGAAATCCACATGCATTGCTGCTTGGTAGTTCACATGATCACATCCATATTTAAATATATACTCCACTTGTATCGGCAATAATGATGACATTAATAATCCTACTGACTGTATTTCCATATGTGTTGAAACATCACCAAATTGGGCCCAAGGCCCACTTACCACCTAATAGGGGCGGAATAGAAAATAATATTGGGGTAGTCCAAATAAAATATTAATAACCAAATTTTTTTGGGGTAGCCAATAATTTTTTCTAGGGGTAACAATTTCTAATTTTTAAGCCCTTTTTATATATTTTTTATTGCTTTGGGGTAGCCATGGCTACCCCCACACCGTGACTAGTTTCGCCCCAGCCACATAAAGCACAAAACCAACTAAAGGTCCAAGGCCTCAGCCATATAAGGCAAAATCTAAGGTATGACCTCTTATAAACTAAAATGCTACACTCACTCACTACACTAAATGAAGACTTCACTGACTTAACCGTCGGAGGAGGCCCCTCCGGTCACCCGGGGGACCTCATTCTCACGATTTACTCTCTTGCAGGCCACTTGGAGCTCGATCTTAGACCACGACATATCTTGGCATCAACACTAGGGAATAAATTAAGTTTGATGCCCGAACATCAAGGTCATGTCACTATATACTTAGTTAAGATGTTATACTATATATATTGTGGATGTCAAATTGTATCGTGGCCAATCTTTGAGAATGAGAGTTTTATCCAGTGGTCTGCACAAGAGAACCGAGAGGAAAGGGCCCCCTGGGAGTCCGAAGAGGACTCTCTCTAATGGTCAAGTCAGTAGGGTCTTCGGTATGTGAAACTGAAAGTTGTAGAGTATAATAGCTAATGAGCATGAATGAGAGAGGATGAGGCATATCTTCACTATATGAGTGAAGATCCAATTACGCGGAGTGTAAAACTATTGTTTTACACTATTTTTCAACCCTTAGATCTAAGGGAACCAACAGACGAGATTAAAACTAAATTTACTAAAAAAATTCTCTATCACCCAAATATGTTGTCATGCGCGTCGTTTTTTGCAAATTACCAGCAACTAAATTGAAGTTGTCCTCAATTCCTTATAGAACTTTGATTTTTCCTAATGAGGATGGTTTGGAGCTTGTGAGCAAGGTCTATCGATCTTAGCCTATACGCTTCAAATTCTTGCGAGCCAAAACTCGCTTCTCCCAGTTTTTAATGTGATGAGTCTGTTAGTCCTTTATCAACCATTCCATTCCGCTTGATTGCATCTTCTTCTGCATCAATGTCAATGCCCGCTCCAAGTTCTCGTCCCATACTTAACCCGTATCCCTCTCCATTGCTGAATTTGACTTGGATCCTGACTCAACCTCGGACTCGTCACCGGGGCAAAGATAGTCTTACTAACCCACCTCGCTATCGTGTTCATATCTGAAATTCGTCTTGGTCCAGTTTGGGGTTTTCCCTTTCTCTCGTTCTGTTAATCTTGATCTCAACATAAGTCATGGATGGGAAAAAAAAAAAAGCTTCTGGTTGATCGTTGTTTAAATTGGATAGGAGAATAATCTATAATTATTGCCATAAGCATATCTTGGAGCTGAGGAATCAAGAAGAAGAAAAAAAAAAGACACCCATCAACTAGAGAAGAATTTATGTTGCCTTCTATTGCGATCAATCTGATGGAAATTTTCTGAAAGTTATAAAAAAGGGAGATCTTCATCGGAATTCATAGTGGATGGAGGAAGAGAGCGAGCGGGAGAGGAAAAAAGAAAGACGCGCGTGAGAAGAGAGAAACTTTTTTTAGTAAATTTATTTTTAATCTCATCCGTTGGTTCCCTTTAATATAAGGGTTGAAAAATTGTACAAAACAATACTTTTACATTATGTGTAATTGGATCTTCACTCTGACTATATATACCTTGTCTTTTCTTTATATTATATAAATCTAAACTTCAAAAACCTTGACCTAAAATATCTAAAATATCCTTTTTAATTTTAAAATTTTAGTTGTATTTTTAAGGGTCAATATGTAATCTGATATCCTTAATAATTTTAAAATTAATGTAATCCAACCAGATTTTATTTCCATAATTTAAAAAAAAAGTCTAAGATGATAACAATTACTTTTACGTAAACTACTTCTGAAAAAAAAATTAAGCTAAACATCTTATCATTATAATTATTAAACTTCTTATTATTATAATAATTATTAGTAGTACTAAAATTATCATTAGTTATATTATCATTACGTTTTTCTTTCTTATCTTTTTTATGTATTTTTTTCATCATCTTTTCTTAGATAATTAAGACTTCCATATTAAAAAAAAGTCTAAAATCATAACAATAATTATTTTTACGTTTAACATCATATTATTATAATTATTAAACTTCTTATTATTATAATAATTATTATTAGTAGTAAAATTATTATTAGTTATATTATCATTATGTTTTGCTTTCTTATCTTTTTATGTATTTTTCTTGATCTTTTCTTAGATAATTAAGACTATTTCTAAGTTGAGTATTTAATATTTCTTTTCCAAATAATTTGAAGTATTTAAAGTGTCATGATTTTAATTCTAGCCAAATCAAGTCGTATTTTCATTTTTCTACCAGATCCCAAAAGCTTATTTTAATTGCCTAATAAAGTAAAATTCAAAGATGATAAATAATTAATAACCAATATTTTCATATAAAAAAAGCAAAAAAGAATCTTGAAGAATTAATTAAAACTTATATAAATATGATTTTTCATCTTAGAATGTAGACGATCCATTTTACAAACCCCATAAATAAAAAATCCACAAACTATTTTGATTCATGAGAGTTATGATTCGCTCTAATTTCATAATATTTTGGTATTAAATTAACGTTGATATCTATTTAATTTTTTTCTAATATTTTAAAGCGCCATGGTTTTAATTCTAGCCAAAATACTTTTTCGATTGAAAATCAATTTTTTTTTATGGATACGGAAGGAAGAAGTTGGTAGTTAGAAATAACCTATGAAAAAAAAAAGGAGTTAAAAACCCGTTAACGTGAAACTATGGATTTAGGAGAAAATTAGTTTCAAGTTTCTGCAGAGATTGATGTCAAGTGGTGAGACTTGCTTGACTATTGGGATAATAATTCTTGAAACACTAACAGAAATTAACAACAAATTTTAGTAATTATTACAAGTTTTGTTTTTTTTTTTAAAAAAAAATTAATAGATCATTATTCACTACTTTTATTTTGCTCTGTTAGCTTAAATCACTTTATTTCTTTCATAAATATGCATAAAATTGGTAGTGCAATAGTAAAAAATCAAATTCAGGATTGATTCAACATGTCAAAGACATGCATATATAGCATGTCTCAAACTATTTTTGAATTAAATAATTTGAAAAGTGTACCATGTTGCAATTTTTATGGTGCAAAAAAGTTTGACTACGGAATACCCTCATATATATAGTCTATGGGGTAGTCTAATAGAAGTAGAAGGTAAAACAATTGAAAACTTGAACAATGATATGTTGATTGTTGCTTTATAATATGAAGATTATATATTTGTTATGTTATATTACAAAATAATTTGCGATTTATTGTATTTATTTATTTTTTTATGATTTATGATTACAAATTAATATATATTTTTTTGGCCAAAAAAAATTAATATACAATTTATTATATTTATTTTTTATGATTTAGGGATTATATAAGACACGTGCAACGCACGTGCATTAACTAGTATGTATATCGGCCTCTCAAGACTAATGGGCGTTCGGGCCTGTAATGATGATGCTCAATAATTACCACAGTAGTGAGAGCAATTATAAAATAGTCGGACGAGCGACTTGGCTTTTGCATGTAAGACAATGTCAAATGAGACCTCCACGAATGATATATAGGTGATGAGCAATCTTAAAAGGACAGTGAGGGCACTTTGTAAATTTTTTGGTAAAAGTAAATAAAACCCTTCCACTCATTTACGTTTAATTACTTTAGTAGGTGATCAATACTTATAAAGCGGCTCAAATATAGCATTACAAAATTATATAAAGAGACTTGGAAGAATATATAATAATTTAACTAATCACATCTTTCAATGGTGCTCTCCGCGATCGTCTTCGTACCTCTTCTCCTTCCCCTGCTCTATTTCATCCTCCGGCCCCGTCCCGTTAACATCCCAATCAAGGATCGCCATGTGTTCATAACAGGCGGATCGAGCGGCATTGGACTTGCCCTGGCCAAACAGGCCGCTTCTGAAGGAGCTCGTGTTACCCTCTTGGCTCGTTCCCTTGACAAGCTTGAGGAGGCTAGGAAATCAATCCGCCAAGCCTATGGGGTCGATGTCTCCATCTTTGCGGCTGACGTTCGAGACTTCGAGGCTGTTAATCGTGCAGTCATCGAGGCCGGCCCCATTGATGTTCTAATTGTTAACCATGGAATCTTTCTGCCTCAGGAATTGGACAAGCAAGAATTAGACAAGGTCAGGTTGATGATAGAAGTGAATCTAATGGGGAGTTTTAATGTCATCAAAGCTGTTTTGCCACAGATGAATAATAGGAAGGATAAGGAATTACCTCTCTCCATTGCTCTCATGTCCTCACAGGCTGGCCAGGTACTCTGTTTTAATTCTTGATTTTTTTTTAAGCTCTTGAAATAGTAATTTTATTGTTTTTTTTTCTTTTAGATAAAGCCAAGGTAATTTTATTGTTATGATGATTAGTCTTCTTCCTATTACTATCTCCGATCCAAAATAATTGAAACATTTCCATTTTTTGCTTATTTCATAATAAGTGATACATTTAGAAAAGGTGGAGACTTCGGTGCTCCCGTTGTGATGCTCCCACTTTTCAATGTGATGCTCCCATTCAATTATGACCATTGGATGCAATATCTATTTTCCTGACCGTCGGATACTAAAAGATTTAACCTACTAAACTGATTTTAAAAACCTTTTGAAATGAATTCGTATGTGGTAGTCCTTGTGATAGATTTTTACACCTTTTTTATTCAAACCGTTGATATCAACTACTTTTTTACTTGATTTATTATTTTTTCTCAAACTTTTTTTTATTTTTATTCTTTTTGCTCCGTTTTCTGGCTTTCTGCGTTGAGCCCTAAATCACCAACCCAATATCAAAATCATCCTCCAAATGAAGCCAAAGCATCCTATTTTTTAAATCTTTGGTACAGTTTACAATATCTGATTGTGCATGTTTTATGTGTATGAAACTGATAACAAACAATATTTTCGAGTTCTCTCTGAATTTCCAGCAACTTATTATTAACCAATTTGCATTTTATTCTATATATTAATTCCTTGAGACTTGAGTCCAAATGTGAATTCAATTGCTTCGGGGTCGGGGGTTGCAGAAGATATTTTGGCAAGAAAAGGCTAAAGAGTTTAATTTATTTAAGCAAGTTGGCAATTGCTTTACTTACTCTAATTACTGCTTCTTTTAATGTAGATTTTTCATTTAATTATTCAATCTATGGTGGAAAACGGAGAAGAAAAGAATAAAAAATAAAAAAAGTTTGAGAAAAAAATAATAAATCAAGTAAAAAAAGTAGTTGATATTAACGGTTTGAATAAAAAAGGTGTAAAAATTTATTACGAGGACTACCACATACAAATTTATTCCAAAAGGTTTTTAAAACCAGTTTAGCAGGTTAAATCTTTTAGTATCCGACGGTCAGAAAAATAGATATTGCATCCAATGGTCAGAATTGAATGGGAGCATCACATTGAAAAGTGGGAGCATCACAACGGGAGCACCGAAGACTACACCTTTAGAAAATCAATACTATTTTTACTTTCATTTCCATCTATATCCCTAATTAATGGGGAGTTCGGGAGAGAGAAGATAAATGTAATTAATGAAAAATTGGGGTATTTAGGTCATTTCAAGAATTTTTTAGCTAAATTTAAGATAAATTAATCATTGCTTTAATATGTTTGATATTCCAAGTGATTCAATTAAGGAAAATACTTTTTGATCCGCCTGATTTTACTACCAGTTATCTCGCCAAATGATTAAGGTAACAAATTAATTATAGGGTTAACCCCTAGTTACAAATAAGGAGAATTTACAGGGTAAATCCATTGATTTTTTTTGAGGTAAAATCCATTGATTTTATGGTATTATTGAATAACAAATTAATTATAGGGTTAACCCCTAGTTACAAATAAGGAGAATTTATAGGGTAAATCCATTGATTTTTTTTGAGGTAAAATCCATTGATTTTATGGTATTATTGAATAGGATTTTAAAAACTATGGTAACTTATTCTAATGTCACGTCAGGCGGGACATTTTACGGATCAAATAAGTAGGTTGTGTAATACTCCCTCCCATTCAAAATAAGTGAAACATTTCAATTTTTGCAGTCTTTCAAAATAAGTGAAACAATCACAAATGACAAAACCAATGCAATTTTACTCTTTTTTCCATATATACCCCTAAGTGTTAATTAAAGTGATTGAACTTTTAAGTGGTCTTGAAAAGTTGGGAAGGGAGAGAAAATTTATTAATTAATTGTTTATAAAAATTTTTAAAGGGTAATTATGCCATTTTAAGTAAGTTTTTACTAAATTTAAAACCAACTAATTATTGTCTTGGTCTGTGTAATATTCCTAATATTTTACTTATTTTGAATGAGACGGAGTATTACTCTTCAATTCAATTAATTGGGACCGGAGGGATCTATAATTACCATTAATTTAGTTGTACTGAATAATTAATGTCGCTTCCACCAAACAAAATAATTAATGTCGCAAATATAGTTAGGTGTTTATGGATATGCAACCTATTCAGCAACCAAATTTGGGCTCCGGGGACTAGCTGAAGCACTGCAACAGGAAACCATTTCAAATAATATTCACAAGTGGATCGGTCTACGCTGGCGCGTTGGGCGTTCAACAATCTACTTCTTTGAACATCTTTCTATTCGAATTAAATTGTTTGATACGTAGGAAATTTCGAAAGTACTATGATTTTAAATGTGTTGTATCTTTAAAAGGCTATACTATTAACATTGAGCATGTGCCCTAAAGTTAGCAATAAATTAAAAATATTAGTTTGTACATGGACATGTGCAATAGCTTCAATTTTGTTTCCTCCTCTAAAGTGTGTAGCACTTAAACAAAAACTAAGTTTACTCTCTTCTTCATAGGGTGAGAATTAGGCGGTTTAAACCACCCGAACCGACCGAACCGCCAAAAACCGATCAAGGTAAGGCGATTTGGTGGTTTAATCGATTTAGGCGGCTTAAACCGCCACCGGTTAAACATAATTGGTCGGTATACGGTATAGGTTTTGTAAACCGAAACCGACCGATTATGCTATTATATATAAAATATATTTATGATATATATAGAATATATGTAAAATATATAAATTATATTTATGATATATATAAAATATATATAACAAATTTTTTTATTAGTTTTATAATTTATATTATTAAAAAACCGCCAAATATCGCCAAAACCCGACCGAAACCGCCAAAACCCGACCACCTCAGTTTCTTATATATACGGTCGGTTTTCGGTATACAAATTTCCTATTTCAAAACCGACTAAAATCGATTAAATTAAATCGAAACTGACCTAACCGACCGATTATCACCCCTACTTCTTCATTTGGACAAAAAACGCCTGAAGAGACGTTACAATTCTAGATAATTAAAGGGGAGAGGATTTATTATAACATTTATGTGAAAAGAAAGGAGAATTACAAAAAAGGGCTCAAGGGCAAGAATTGGCTAGAAACTATCCTAGGGTCTTCTTAGTAATTTGGCAAGTGAGAAAAGACAGAAAAAGATAAAAAAAGTTCAAATGGAGCCTCCTCATCGATCCTCAAAAGGGGTCTTTGGTAAATTTCCTGGGTCTTTCAAATACTATTTAGTATATATATGTCTCTCTAATATGCCCTCCAGTCACTGAAACTCCTGGTGTGCAAGAAGGTAAAGCTATTACTCTTTTCTTTTCTTTTTTATTTTA
This sequence comes from Corchorus olitorius, assembly GCA_001974825.2. Classification (NCBI taxonomy): domain Eukaryota; kingdom Viridiplantae; phylum Streptophyta; class Magnoliopsida; order Malvales; family Malvaceae; genus Corchorus; species Corchorus olitorius. The sequence continues at coordinate 19,497 of AWUE01012330.1, forward strand.
AAATTAGAAGGGGAATCAATTCATGTCAATTGGACAAGGATCGTGCATTAATCATTGAGTCGAATGCTTAGATGCAAATCCGTATATTCTTGAATTACCCATTTTTCATTGATATATAATATTAGTTTGGGATAGGCTAAATGACCTTTTTCCCCCATAAAGTATAGGAGTTTGGACGTTTTGCCACTTAAAGTATTATTATGTACATTTTGTCCATAAACTTTTATTTTGAGGCTTTTTTGCCCCTTCCGTCAATGAAATAATTAACGGTGTTGACTTGGACATGCCATGTCAACACCAAGTGACACGTGGACTTGGCACGTGTGACAGAGTGACAAGTGGCTTTTCAAAATTTTGTCATTTTACCCTTTAAAATTTCAAAATTTTGTCATTTTACCCCTTAAAATTTCAAATTTTTGTCATTTTTTTGCTCCTTAAAATTTTTAAAATTCTATCATTTTGCTTCATAATCTATAACACATGACCAGTCTATGTGTCATTCGGTGCTGAGGTGGCATGTCCACGGTAACACTGTTGGTCACTTTGCTGACAGAAGGGACAACATAGCCTCAAAATAAAAATTCTGGGGCAAAATGTCGGCAACAATAATATAAGGTGCAAAAAGGTCATTTAGCCGTTTGATGTATCATGTATATATATACCATCATACTTTTTTAGTTACCACTTACCATTGATCAATTTAGGTTCATTTTGCAATGGGCATTAAACGGACTTATCTAGTTGTAGTTAGCAAGCTTCTTTCAATGAAAGAGATTGATAATTGTAGAAAATTATTTTTGTTTTTATTACATCAATTATGTGGTTGCATGCATCAATCTAATTATCAAAAACTGACCAAATTGCAGCAAATAAGACAATGCCAGAACTCACCAAAATCTTACTTGACTCCTATGATATAATGGAAGCTGAAGAAGTTGCAAAGAAAAGTTTAGAAGGCATTAAATCTGGAAGTTTTATAATCCCCTGCAACTTTATTGGGAAATTACTGGCATTGGCCACTATCGGTGTATCCCCTCAGAGGTCTTTCCTGATAGCTTCCGTTGAGGTGATTTTTGCTAACTTAGCACGCTTTGTAGCTTTGTTTTACGTGAGGCAATGGTATGGGAGAATTGAAAAGTGGCATGCTCACAATAAAAAGTGAAAAAAAAAAAATACATTCCATCCAAAATTTGGAAGGATCTTAGAGCTGCCTGTAAAGCCTTCCAACAATTAGTCATGATTTTAAGTTTTTTCAGTCTCTATTTTGAACTTTTTGATGTATTTGAATGCTCTTAATTTGATTATTATAAACTTGTATTTGCCCTGGTACAGAATTTGTGAAATTGAAATTGCAAGTGGGAAAATTGAGTCTTAGACCATGAAATGAAATACATGGAAAAGTGTTATACTTGTTAGGATTTTTGACCCAATTCCTTATTAGATTTGGATTAGGATTTTTCTAGACTTTTTTGATTGGTGGACAAGAATCCTAATAGGAAAGGGATTCTTGGAGTCCAAGTTTGTGTTAGTATAAATAAACAGTTTCTGTTTAGATTTGTGTGTGTGAGATAGAAAGAGTTGTATTGTTGTGAGAGAAAACTAAAATAGCTTTAGGTTGTTGTGAGAGAATCACCCATGTTGGGTTGATTAGATTGAGAGTTTGCTAGAGAGATTATTATGATTGTTGATTGTAATTGATTGATTTGATAGTGCAGATTTGTGGCATAGGTCCACAAGAAAATTTTGCTTTGTTGTTTCCGCTTTAATTATTTGTTTGATTAATTCCTGGGATATCCGAAAGTTACAACAATTGGTATCAAGAACCTGGTTGATTAGAAATGACAGAAAGCAACGGATCAGCTCTGAAGTTTGAGATTGAAAAAGTTTAATGGAACGAACATTTTTCAGATGTGGCAGAGTACGGTAACAGATGTGTTAGTACAACAAGGATTGGAAGATGCGCTTGAAGCTGATAAGCCTGCAACGATGAATGAGAACAGGTGGCGAGATATTCAACGAAAAGCAATAAGTACAATTCGTTTGTCTCTTGCTACTGAAATTAAGTATGATGTGTTAGATGTGGAAACCCCAAAGGAGTTGATGGATAAGTTGGAGTCGATTTATATGTCAAAATCGATTACTAACATGTTGTGTTTGAAGAGAGAATTATTTGGATTGAAGATGAAGGTGGGAACAAGTTTAAGGGCACACCTAAACGAGTTCAATAGATTGGTTACTCAGTTGGCAAATGTTGATGAAGTCATGAAAGAGGTTGATAAAGCAGTTTTGTTGATTAATTCTCTTACCGACATGTATGATCCTGTGACTAGAGCTTTGATGGTTGGCAGGAAAACCTTGAGCTTGCAAGATGTGACTTCTGCAATTTTTGAGTATGATAGATTGAAAGAAACTGAAAAGAAAGATGAAGAGAATGGTGCTCTCACGGTGGAGCGTGGAAGAACTTATGGAAGAGATAAGAATGATGCAAGATCAAGGGGTAGATTCAATGAAAGAGGAAGATCAAGTTCGAGGCCAAGGGTTGATTTCAGTAATAAGGAGTGTTATTATTGTCATGAGATGGGGCACATAAAAGCCTACTGCAAGAAGTTAATGGAAGATTTGGGGGATTTCATGAAATTTAAAGAGAAGAATAAATGTGGTGTTAATGTTGCTGCTGCTGATACTGTATATGAGGAATATTCGGATGGAGATGTTGTTTTGATGGTGCAAGAAGAAAAGAAAGACACTAAAAATATGTGGGTGTTTGATTCTGCTTGTTCTGAACATATTTGCATAAAGAAAGAATGATTTTCGAAGCTTGAGAAGTGTGATAAACCTGTTTACATGGCTAATAATGGTGAAGAAAGAATTGAAGGCATTGGGAGTGTGAAACTTCGTTTGCATGATGGAAGTGTCAAGATGCTTGGCAATGTAAGGTATGTTCCAAACTTTACAAGGAATTTGATTTCGCTTGGAAAGTTGGATAGCTTGGGTTATGGATATTCTTGCCGAGGTGGAGGCTTGAAGATCACCAAAGGTTCGATGATTGTGATGAAAGGAGTGAAGAATTCGAAGAATTTGTATGAGTTGATTGGAAGCACAATTAGAGGAGATGGATCTGTATCTTCGCATCAAATTGAGAAGAAGGATGTGGATTTGCCAACAAAGAAGAAAGTTACTTTTGCGGATTTAGTCAAAGGGTGGAGCAATTAAGCTTTGATGAAGGAATTTGAGTCAAGGTGGAGATTGTTAGGATTTTTGACCCAATTCCTTATTAGATTTGGATTAGTATTTTTCTAGACTTTTTTGATTGGTGGACAAGAATCCTAATAGGAAAGGGATTCTTGGAGTCCAAGTTTGTGTTAGTATAAATAAGCAGTTTCTGTTTAGATTTGTGTGTGTGAAATAGAAAGATTTGTATTGTTGTGAGAGAAAGCTAAAATAGTTTTAGGTTGTTGTGAGAGAATCACCCATGTTGGGTTGATTAGATTGAGAGTTTGCTAGAGAGATTGTTATGATTGTTGATTGTAATTGATTGATTTGATAGTGCAGATTTGTAGCATAGGTCCACGAGAAAAATTTGCTTTGTTGTTTCCGCTTTAATTATTTATTTGATTAATTCCTGAGATATCCGAAAGTTACAACAATACTAATACTTTGAAGTTCAAACCGTCACATTCTTTTGTTTCAATTCTTCTTAATTATGACAAATGATATAATTGGAAAAATCCAGGTCTTTTTTAGATATCGTAGTTAAACCGCTATCAACTAATAAATCAAATTTGACGGCAACATGTTAGTCAGTAGTCACAATAAAGTTGTGAATGTCTAACTTTTTCCTAGTATGGTGAATGTCTAGTAAAGGCATTTAAAAAGAGTAAGTCCAAAAGCTGAGTTGTTTGACCTGCTTGGCTGCTTTCAAAGATTTGATTTGACTATAGAAATTTGTAGCTTCGTAATAATGCCATGGCCTCTGTGTCCTCGTTATCGTCAGGAATTAAACACTACATTTGGTGCTGGTTCTGGCAAGGCGCCTGCCACAGCCAATATTCAATCGAGGAATATACTCTATTTTCCCTTTAATTTTGAACATTCATCATCATCTCATTTAACAACTTTGGACTTCCGATATTTCTGACTCTGCTTTCTCAAAATAGTTTAGAATCCAGAATTTGCTTCTCTTCAATAATTAATAAAGGCTAATAAGTAATAACCTATAAATTAAGTCCTGCAGCAACTATACTTTGCCCTTACTGCAAATTTTCCCTTCCCTACTAATTAAACAAATTTTAATATAGCTTCAATGGTGATCTTCATTCTCCTCCTCCTACCTCTCCTCCTCCTCCTCATCCTCTACTTCATCGTCCGGCCTCGCCCCATTGCCATCCCAATCAAAAACCGCCACGTGTTTATAACAGGCGGATCAATTGGCATTGGCCTAGCCATAGCCAAAAAAGCTGCCTCAGAAGGAGCTAGAATTTCCCTTTTGTCCCGTTCCCTTGACAAGCTTAAAGAAGCCAAGCAATCAATCCAGGAAGAATACCAAGTTGATGTATCGATATTTGCAGCCGATGTTCGTGATTACAATGCCATTGAGCGTGCTATCAAGGAAGCTGGCCCTATTGATGTCCTAGTTATTAACCATGGGGTGTTTGTTTTTGAGGAGCTTGGGACTCAAGAATTAGATGTGGTCAAGTTCATGATAGATGTCAACTTGATGGGAACTTTTAATGTTATCAAAGCTGCTCTGCCATTAATGAAGGCTAGAAAGGATAAATCCCCTGCCTCCATTGCTATTATGTCTTCAGAGGCTGGCCAGGTTTGTAGCTTAATTTTTCATTTGTTTTTTTTTTTAATATTATTACTATTGTTTTGTGATTTTAAGTGATTTTTGTACCAAATCGTGTGGCAAAAACTTAGGTCGGTCTTTATGGTTACACTGCCTATTCTGCAAGCAAATTTGGGCTCAGGGGATTAGCAGAAGCACTGCAACAGGAAGTCATTTCCGATAACATTTATGTTTCTATAATATGCCCTCCAAGCACTGAAACTCCCGGTAGAAATGAAGGTAATAATTTAATTTTGCTTAATACTTATTACTAATGCAAAAGTAGTTCAACTTCAATCTGGTTATTAATTAAGAGTTGATGAAATTTGCAGCAATCAAGACAATGTCAGAACTAATGAAATTCATAATTTCCTCCTCGGGTGAAGTAATGAAAGCTGAAGAAGTTGCAAAGATAACTTTAAATGCCATTAAATCTGGAAGTTTCACAGTCCCCTGCACCTTCATTGGTCGATTACTGGTGGTGGCTACTGCCGGTGTATCCCCTCAGACTTCTTTCCTGATGGCGGCCGTCGAGGTGGTTTTTGCTGGGTTTGGACGCTTTGTAGCTCTGTTTTACCTATGGAGCTGGTATAGGAAAATAGAACAGTGCCAGGCGCAGAGCAAAAAGGTAGAAAAAAAGTTGCAATGAAATTTGCTATGCTATTGAAGAAGAAGCATAGAAATTTTCATAATTAGAAGTTTCATTTTGTGTTTGATTGATGTTTTCATGGACTTTGAACTTTTGAAGTCGTTGGTGCTTGATAATGGATGTCGTTTCCCTCAGGCGGCTGTAATATTACTTAGTCAAAGTCTTTGTGGGTTTGATTTTTTAAAGTATCCTTGTCAATCAATAAAAACGTTTCAGCATTTAGCGACAACGTATCAACAAGAATAATCTCAACAAAGTCAACTAATACATTTAATTCGGAAGAAAAATAATAGCATAAATGCCATTTTGCATCCTTGCACCCTTAAGTTTATATGAACTGTCACTTTGCTCTTTGCACCCAACTTTTTTATTTTGATCAAAACGCATCCTAAAATTTTATTTTTGTGCCATGTTGCACCCTCCGTCCGATAGGACAAACAGATTCGTCACGGCGTCCGACGTGGACAAAAATGGATACATGTCATTTTTAACACGTGGTGTGCCACATGTCCTTTTTTTGTACACGTGGCATGCTATGTGTCCTTTTTGTACACGTGGCGTGCCATCGGTCGCCGTGATGGAGCCGTTTGTCCTACCGTGACGGAGGGTGCAACATGACACAAAAATAAAACTTTAAGGTGCGTTTTGATCAAAATAAAAAAGTTGGATGTAAAATGTCAATTCGTATAAACTTAAAGGTGCAAAGTGGCATTTATGCCGAAAAATATTAACTGTACCCAAATTCTGTTGACTGATTTATGAGGGGAGTGGATGCAATGCCAATCAGCAATCACAACAATTTAATCCTACATTTGGAAGTTTTAGTCTGAATAACGACATTGTGTTGAAATTGAGATACCACTTTTATTTCCAGAAATTGAGAAGGAAGCTTGCTTTTTTATTTTTAACCATGGACACCAAATTATTTGGATATATCGGCCTCATCCCTCATGGTTGAAATCTGTATTAAAATGGGAATCGGGTGAAAATATAACTTTTGGAAGTTGATTATAGTACAGTCTGGATGTTTTGTAAGTAGATTAGTATAGACTAATAAGTGGACTATGATTTATTAGCCTTTTTACCTCAAATTATGGGATTAAGAACACTTTGCCCCTAAATTATAATAGAGACAATTTGTCTATTGAATTTTCAAAATTCAAATAAAAAGGGAATAAATTGTCCTAAATTTGGAAAGTTTAGCCCTTAGTTTAAGGTAACAAATTAATTTCAGATTTAGTCCCTAGTTACTAATTAGGAAGGTTTGTAGGGTAAATCCCTTGATTTTACGGTATTATTGAATAGACTTTTAGAAATTATGGTAATGTTTTCCAATGCCACATCAGGCGGGATATTAGACGGTAGAATTAGGCGGGGCAAGTAACATTATTCTTAGCATACTATACATGCGATGAGTAAGGGTTGATCTGTGTCTTTTAGAAAATAGATTTGAATTTTAAAAATAAAATTAATTCAGAAAATGGATATGTGTCAATCCTAACCCCACTTGTGAGTCTAAAATTTACACCGTCAATATATCAAATAATTAAAAATTATTATCTATTTTTTTTTCTTAGAATTTCTTTCCTTACTACCAAACATAAATAACTTTCTTTTTCGTTGAATATATATAGAACTTTTCTTCTTTTTTTTTTTTTTTTCTACAGAAGAGTTTTTTTTTATTTACTTGAGACTATCGAATCCTAACTATTGCAGTGCAGTCCAGCACTCTACCACTTTACATAAAACATATTATTTTAAACAATTTCACTCTCATAATTTAATTTATTTTTACGATAATACATACAAGACACAAGGTATTCAATATGTGAGTATATCTGAAAAATAAAATAATTAAAAAGTAGTTTATAGTAGTTTTTTTTGTCAAAATAATTTTAAAAAAAAATTGGGTAGTTGTTTTTAATTATATAAAAATATAAGTTAAATATCATATTTACTTTTCATTGAGTAGTTTTCAAATGAGGATTTTTTTTTCTCGGTTTATAAATCGTTTAAGAATTGAGTTTGTCTCCGACTCAACTCGTGAGACAAACTCAGTTTCTTACATTATAATTACGGCTTAATACCGAAATTAGCCCCTTAACTATCCATTTTGTGACAAATTGGCCCCTTTACTTTTTTGGGGACAAATAAATCCCATAACTTTTAAAAACGACACAAGTTAGCCCTTTTTTGACGGACCGTTTAACATTCGAAAGGTGAAGGCGCGTTTGACTTCTGATTAAGGCGATTTTAGCGGTGTTTCAAAGATCTCGATGAGAAGAATATAATAGTTTCTTTTTGCTACTAAGTCTCTTGGCTCAATGGTAGTTGTAGTTTGACTTCTGATTAAGCCGATTTTAGCGGTGTTTCAAAGATCTCGATGAGTAGAATATAATAGCTTCTTTTTGCTACTAAGTCTCTTGGCTCAATGGTAGTTGTATACTAATAGTTTCAGCTTCGAGTTCTACTGTATGAAAACTGAATGCGATCCTTTCATATCACTTTGTGTGTGGGCTTTGTTACCTTCCTTAAGGTGGTAGTTTAACTTTGTGAATTCTCATTATATGTTTGAGCGAATTAAGATTGTAATAATATTTCCGAATATTGTATTCTTAAAATATTTCAAGATTATTAAATATTAATCATGTTTATTATTGAACTTTTTTTAAGAGAGAGTACAGTAATATTCAGTTCAGATCTCAATACAATTATTAAATAATTTCATTTATGCTCAAACATCAAATGATAAACCAACAACAAACTGTGATAATAACTATACCATAATAACAAACAAACTAAACCAACATAAAGTTTGACAAAATCTACATACAATGGGATTTGAACCCAATACCCCATAGTTTAAACTACGGTGCACTCACCAGTTGAACTATTTCAAGTAAATAACCAATACTTTCATATAATATTAAACAAGTACTTGATCGGCCCACGCTAGCGCGTCGAGCATTTTTTGATTTGTGGCTAACAAATCATTTTAGTTATAAAGTTTTTTTTTCTCGATTCTTATGATATATGTGAGTAGGTGGTTAGCAAATTCGATATTTGGAGTAGGTCTTATAATTGAAGAATTAATTAGGCAAAGTAAAATAGTAGTGCCTTAAAACATGCTATTGTAGAAAATAAAAGTTTCATGCTATTGTAGAAAATAAAAGTTTCATGCTATTGTAGAAAATAAAAGTTTTCGTAGTTGGTGTCATACTTTTTCCCGTTTTTTAGAATTGTTATCGCTTAATTTATTGAATAAAGATAGAATGATATATTGCAATATAAGAAAAAAACCATTATTTCATTAATTTATAAGACTATAATCATTTTTTTTTGAAAAATAAGACTATAATCATTCTATTTGAACATGAAATGTATAATAATGTATTTTTTTTAAAAAAATTCAATATTGTATTCATGGGATAAATTTACTTTTAAAACCACAATTAATTGCATTCACATTCACCTTTCGTAAAAGACCAAAAGGTAGAGTTATCCATCTCAACATTAACCAAAGTTTAGGGCCTTAAAAGTAATTTGGTAGGTGGAAAATGACTAAAATGTTTAATAATCTAATCCCTCATTAACCCAAACATGGGATTAAATAGTAAATTCATAAGTCTTGAGGAAAAAGGAATGGTGAGAAACTAATTGAGGGCTTAAAATAATTTGGTCAATGGAAAAAGACTAAAAACTAAATTATTCAATAATTTATCCCCTCATTAACCCAAACATGGGATCAAATAGTAAATTCATTGAAGCAATAATGTTAACATTAATAGTACTTTATGGTAATTAACCAAGTGAGAAAATACAGGAAAGGATAAAAAAAAGTTCAAACCGAGCCTCCTCATCGATCCTCAAAAGGGACGTTTAGTAATTTCATTGGGTATTTCAAATAATATGTAGTGTATATATATATATATATATATATATATATATATAG
>AWUE01012331.1:0-50377 GCA_001974825.2 Corchorus olitorius
TAGATGGGATGTATTAGGATTCATTGTAAAATTGGTTTGTGATTTTTCTGATTTTGATGGCCATAGTCTTGTAAAGGAATGTGTTTAAGCATCACTAGTATAGAAATATAAAGTTACCTTGGCATGAAGCACTCAAAATACCAATAAGAGGAGTCTAATGGGACTCTTCTACCTTGCATATGATATGACTGATGTGATGATAGAATTTATGGTGTGTGTTTTAATTGATATTGTGTTTGGTTGGTTACAATTTATAAATATTTTGTTGATTTACATTGTTAATCTGAAATCATAAGCTTATGTGTTTGGTTGGTTAGCCTTCGGATCTATCTGATTTTAAAGGGCCGATAATCTCCCCTTCTCAAATGTTTCTGTTTTCTAGTGATTTCCGGTTCGTTTTAGTTTTCTGGAATCTTTTGATTTTTGTTTAGGACCAATTTTGCCCCAAATATGGGATTTAAGTACTATTTGTAGGCTTATTTTGGCCTGATTTGAGATTGCAAAATAATTTAGATTCGTCCCTTTAGGAAAACCAGTTCTTAATAAATTAGCTAATTAAGACAATCACCCTGGCATTCTTCCATATTTTAGGGTGCCAAGTAGTGTGTGAAAATGATATGAATGTGTGCTCGAATGCTTTTTGTGTGAAGTAGATGCTAATAAGAATTCATTTTGTTAATCTTCTCTGATAACTGATTTGCAATGTTCAGGAGCACTCAAAACAAACTGTTTTCTGGACTGGACCTGTTGCCTTCAAACTTGGGAAATGTATTGTGGAGCATCTGCCAACTTAATATGACTGAGTGTGAGGCTCTTACCACAGGTAAATTTTATTTTTAAAATTGCATTAACATGAATCATTAAATGCTTTTAATATCATATTATTAAAATGATTTTTTTTTAGATTTATTATTTAAAATGATATTATTAGTTTTTGCATATGTTTAAGGTTTTTTTTGGCCGAATACTACTACACTAAAGGTTATTTATTTTCGATGTTAAATTAATATTGATTTTCATTTTTTTTTTCACAAAAATTGAACGTATATAGGGCAACTGTTTGGTTATTGTTTTGGTCTCTAGAATCCAAAACTATTGGCCAGCTCAAATAACAAAATTGAAACTAGGGATGCAACCGGGTAGGGTATTCCTGAATTTTGAGGTACCCGTACCATAACCCTATTATTTTCTAGGGTACCCTAACCCTATAACTACCCTGTTATTTTTTAAAATCACTACCCGTACCCTACCCGTATAAAATATCAACTACCCGTTAACTACCCTAACCCGATAAAAAACCCGAATATTTTTTTACTTTATAATTAAATAATAATAAATAGATTAAAATTAAATGAATAAATTAAAATTAACTTGTATAATTGTAAAACAAAGTTAAAATTATATTTTTAACAATAAACAAAATTTTAATTAGATTAATTAGGAGTAATTTTTAATTAAAAATATAATATATAAATAAAAATTTAATATTAAAATAATTAATTAGTAACCGGATTCGGGTAGTGGGTACCCTAAGGTCATTACCCGTACCCTACCCGAACTCGTCACGGGTATTAAAATCACTACCCGTACCCTACCCTAACCCTATTATACAATACCCTAACCCTACTTAATCGGGTCGGGTAGTGCCGGGTACCCTATTATCTACTACCCACTTGCATCCCTACATAAGATGCCCCCCGCCCCCCCTAGGGATGCAACCGGGTAGGGTACCCGCCAATTTTGAGGTACCTGTACCCTAACCCTATTATTTTCAAACTACCCGAACCCTATAAATACCCAGGACATTTCTCAATCCTCCTACCCGAACCCTACCCTATTAAAATTTCCACTACCCGTTAACTACCCGGTACCCGATAAATACCCTATTAAATTCAGAATCAAACCAAAATCAACCCAAACTAACACAAAACCAAAATAAGACTAAAATGGAATTAATCAAAGCTTTAAAACTCAATTTTGAGGGATGGGGCGAATCTTGCCCCCCGTTCCTCCTTGAGCCACCTATAAACAACAAGCAATAGCTTGAACTGGGAGTCAAGAAGCAAAAATTATAGAGGATGAAAGCCAAGCCATGGAAAGTGAAAGGCTGGAAAATGCAAGCAGAGGGTGAACCAGGAAGAAAGCAAGCAAAATAATAGTGAAACAAATGAAATAAAAACAGACTCAAGAGGGCTCGGTTAGAATTAGGATTTCGGGATTTCATGAGGTTTGAAGCGGATAAGGAAGGGATCTATTTCCTGGCGGCTTGGAAGGGAGATATCTCTGAGGGAAGAAGCGTTGGAAGAGAGTTTGAGATGGAGGAGGGCCGATCTGATTATGGCCAAAAGAACAAAAAAGAATAAGAAGAAAAGATGTAGGTGAGCGGCGCTTGGAGAAATGAGAGTGGAGATAGGGTAAATTATCTCCAGGGTAAATATTGATTTGTGTTTCTCTATTTAAAAATAATTATAGACATATGATATGTATATATTAAGATTAGACATAGACAAAATAATACCTTCAGTTGAGATGGTAAGAGCCTTTTGTATATTTTGATAGGCCAAGGTTCGAATCTTCATGAGGTAAATAATTTTCATGTGCATTTTATAATCGGGTTCGGGTTTCGGGTACCCAAAGGGAGAAACCCGAACCCTACCCGAACCCGGGTCGGGTAGTGAATGGACTACCCGTACCCTACCCTAACCCTATTACAAGGTACCCTAACCCTAAAAAATCGGATCGGGTAGTCACGGGTACCCGATAAATGTATATCTGGTTGCATCCCTACCCCCCCAAAATAAATGTTAAATGGGCTTTTACAAAAAATTAGAGGAAAAAAATATTTCCAAGCCCAATAGAAAATTCAAGAGTCCAATTATAATAAAATAAGGCTTCATTTCATTTTTTTAATACAAATTTTTATTTTCAGGTTTTTAAGTAAGCTAAACATAAGTAAATATAGCTTTGTAAGAAGACAATAATGTTTATATAGCTTATCATATAATAATTATCATACATAAAATACGATACTGGTAAAAAAAAAATACATAAGATACAATATGTATATTTAAAGAATTTTTATACTAGGTTCAGAATATTTGTGAAAAAAAAAACTAGGTACAAAGCATTTTTGTTTGGAGCCCCAAAATTCAAATTCTGGCTCCATCACTGTGAGAGTCAATTTAAGTCCCTAATATTTTTGGGTTTATCAGTTTAAAATTTTAGAATCAACTGACATTATGGACTGATGTAAGTCGATTTTGTAACGTTGGAAATTTAATTAACCAAATTATAAAAGTTAAGTCCTTATATTTGAACATTTTCACAAACATTACATATCGATTTGAATAATTACTCTTTTTTAGGGACTTATTATAGTAACTTTTATTTTAACTATTAATTACTATAATAATAATATATAATATGTTTTTGCTAATGATTAAGCTATTTTAATAGAACAGTAGATTGTAGGGATGGCAACCAACCACACAGCACAACTTCACAAGATTGTTTCTGTCTACCCCAAACTTTGACATGAAATATCTTATCTTATATAGCCCCACTTTATCCCTATTTTTGGCTTTATCATTTTCAACATTTCTTTCTAGTTTCTTGACAAATATTCAAGTTTAGGGAAGATTATCTCATTTGTACAATTAGACAAGTCGTTAATATGTATAGAGATTTGCTATTCTATCACCTATGGTAAAATGGAACATCATTGAAAACTAATTAAACAATATATATAGGTAATACTCAATTTCTAATAAAGCTGGTAAAATGAACCTGAAACTCGCCTGAATCCGCTTGAATCCGAACCTGAAATAATTCGAGTTGATCAAAAAAGTCAACGTCCCAAACCCACCCGAACCCGAAATTATCTGAATCCGAAAATATCCGAACCCGATCCAAGACCGAGCCCGACTCCAAAATAATTTGAATTTAATACTAATTTATAAAATAAAATATTTTATTGATTAGAGAAAAACATATTTCCTTTTAATATCAAATAAAACTATTATACATATGAATATAATAAAATTTATATAATGATGATCACAATTGAATGATTCATTAATCAATATAAAAAGTGCTAAACTATTAAATATATATATATATATATATATATATAAAACTTAAAACAAAAGACTAAAAGGTACCCTTATAACTAATTAAAGTAAAATTAATTAAATATATGAAACTTTAATTTTTTTAAACAAATAAAGAGTCTACAAAAGCAGATGATGAAACAGAAGCAAACGTTTAAACCAAAAGTTCTATCCTTGTTCAATCTAGTCCCTTATTTTAGTTCAGTTCAATCCCCAAAATTCTTTAGTGGTTCAATTAAGGGTCTATCAGTTTTAATTTGTTTAATTTAAGACTTTCATTTTTAATTATTTGTTTAATTTAATGCTTAATTTGTTTTAATTTGCAATAATTTAGAATTGATTAGCATTAATTAATTCAAATTAATAATAAAGTATATGTATTTTATATTTAATTCAATTAATTTAAATGTTGCACGCCACTTAATAATGGTCGGTGATCGTAGTCTTTCTGAAGAAGGGTTTTCATTTTTCAACGAGTGGTCGAGTTTTCGGGACTCTCTAAATGTCTCTATGGATGAGACTATTATTTCACTATTAATCATTTGTTAGTAATTTTTAACAATTATTCAATCTTTATATATATTGATAATAATGTTATATTATATTATATATTATCAATAAACTTATAATATAAAAGATAAAACAATTATTTTTATTTAAAAAAATCTTTAAAAAGAGCTTACACTTGAACCGGGATGAGCCGGATCCAGATCGGTCTCTGAATATCGAATCGAACCCGAACCCTACCCAAGACCGAATCCGAAAATACCCGAACCCGAAAATATCCGAACCCGACTTAACCTGAACCCAAAAATACCCAAACCTGAAAAGCCCGAACCCGAATCCGCCCGAACCCGCCAACTGCCACCTCTAATTTCTAACATCTTTCTTGTTATCCACCCTATCATGAAAATTAAAAATTCAATCACCATCATATCCTAACATGTCTTTTTCATTTTTTTTTTATTTTTAGTTTGTTGTCCTCAAATTTATTTATAATTTTAAAATCAAAGTATATGCATTTTATTATTTTAATAAAATCTGGGAAAAAAAACTTTGGAGATTTTCATTGCCTTTGGCTTTTGTAGTCCATATCTTTAATCTATTTTTTTTTTTTGGCCAAGTATATTCTTAATCTATGAAAAGCACATTTTTCACTCAAAAACTAAAACATAAAATATTATTAAAAATTAAAAATAATTTGCAAATAATGTACACAATTAAATGAAAATTAAAATCAATTCAAATAAGAGTCTTCTTAGTTTTTTTTTTTTTTTGATCCGAAGAGTCTTCTTAGTTACTACTTTATAGTTGTCACTTTCTCAAATTGGACATATTTGTAACCGTGGATGAGAAAATATATAGACATAGTAAATTACTGATAGTAGTAGGTGGTAGATGTAAACTATGAAGTTAAAAAAAAGCAAGTCAATTTTTTTTTTAACTGGACTTCTTTCTCCTCTTGTACGATGAATCGATGGTCAATCGAGGTACTTTAATTACGTTTGGGTGGCGCTCATGTTTAGTTGAACTTCAACTTAAACCACCCTGTGTCGGAGTAACCGAACTGCTTTGTTGCCATGGCAAGGCCTTGTTGGCGTAAAATCAAAACGACATGTCGTTTCCAGCTGGCTCGTTACCTTTCTTCTTCAACCTCTCTCCCTCCCCCTCCTCTTTCGCCTCCTCGGAGGGTAGTCGTTACCGGTATTACATTTCACTTGGCCATCGTTTCTTATTCGTTTGTGAAAATGTCTCAATGACTTTTTTTTTTTTTTTTCAGGGCTTGGCATGGTGACCCCACTTGGCTGCGGAGTAGAAACAACATGGAAACATTTGATGCAAGGCAAATGTGGGATAAGGGCAGTGACTCCAGAAGATTTAAAGATGAATGCTTTTGATAAGGAAACTCAAATGCTTACCTTTGATCAGTTAACTTCTAAAGTTGCTGCCATTGTGCCTTGTGGAACTAACCCTGGTGAATTCAATGAGGACCTCTGGCTTAATTCTAAGGTAATTTTTTGTTTTTCTCCTTCTTGGTGATTTGGTTGAGGACCAATTTTTAAAGCGTGTTGGTTGCTGTTTGTCATGGGGAATTTGAACTGGGTTGAGGTTTATAGAGGAACAAATTTAGGGTTTTAAAAGGTAGGATATGGGTGCTTTTTATAGGTAAAGTATATGGGTTAAGAACTATGGGGAACTAGTTCCTAAAATTGAAGGGACTGATGGCACACCTCTATTATTAGTGGTGCATGCAAATGCAAGCATTTGGTTACTTTCCAAGCAAGACACTTGGGGATTCAAGATATGAAAATGGAAAACTTTGATTTCATAGCAACTGTGAATGATGTTTGAATTCGCAAGCTGTGTTAGATTGTGAATATGACTTGATGATATTCAGCATTGAAGGAGCTTTATCTGTTTGGAAAGAGGTTTCCACTGAATCTTGTTGTGATTGTTCCCGAAGGATTTATATCTCAAAATGTCAAGTTGTTTCATTATTTTGGATTGTTGTGCAGCGTCTAATCTGATTCTAGATTGTAAGCTGATAAATATTAATTTTGACTCTATGTTTCTGTAAGACAAGTCAATGTCTGATGGAATTTCTTATTCTGTGCATACTACAATCAATGGTTTTATCGCATAGGAACATCGATCAATTGCAAGATTTATAAGTTATGCATTATGTGCTGCTGATGAAGCCCTGAAAGATGCAAAATGGCTACCCACCAAGCAAGAACAGAAGGAAAAAACGGTAATAACTAATTAGTTGCTGGTAATATTTGATATATGGATCTTCTCCAGTTTCTTTTCAGTAACTTCTCCTGTATTTATCTATGAGTCACCAGGGAGTCTCTATAGGTGGTGGGACCGGAAGTATCAGTGATATACTGGATGCAGCAAAAATGATTTGTGAGAAGGTTTGTTACTTGCTGCCATGTATTTTCTCATCATGATTGTCCATGTTTCTCTTGTCATCACTAGCTCAAAGTGTCATCACTGTTACTTTCGTCATGTCCGCTGTGTGCTGGAAACTTAACTTCTTGGCTAGTTGGCTATGGTAACAATTAAATTGACAAGTGAAATTTCTGCTCTTTTGACACAGCGTCTTCGTCGACTAAGTCCATTCTTCATTCCAAGGATACTAATCAACATGGCATCTGGTCATGTGAGCATGAAATATGGATTTCAGGTGTGTACGGATCTTTTCCACTTATGAAAAACTTATGGCCTTATAAACTATAATGACCTAAAGTCTTAAACCTTGCCCATTAGTGCGGTGATTAGAATGTAGCTTCATCTCCATAATGGTTCTAGTTTGTCTGTCAGGTCATTCTGCAAAAAAAATGCTTGAGTTTGAATAATGATAGTGCTAAAGTTTAAAATTAAGAACTGCAGTTTGTTGGCAATTACACCATGTTGTTATAGAATTTGGGTTGGGTTACGTAAAGATTGATCTAGTTGACATTGAGCATGATTACGTGTCATGAGCGATATTGTGCTTAATAAGCAGTTGGCTGCTGATTCATACTCTTGTTACAATTTTGTAACAAAGCATAAAGGTATTCTTAAAGTTCATGCTACAGATGCATAGTCTAGTCACCCTTTTGATTATAGGGACCAAACCATGCTGCAGTAACTGCTTGTGCGACTGGGGCACATTCGATTGGTGATGCTATGAGGATGGTTCAATTTGGAGATGCTGACGTTATGGTTGCTGGGGGCACAGAATCTAGTATTGATGCTTTATCCATAGCTGGATTTTGCAGGTAAATGGATTTTTTTTTTTTTTTTTGCTGAAATATCTTTTTTAGATAGTAATATTTCGATAGAAAATCAGGAGGTGATGAAAATTATAGGGGCCAATATCAAAACAGAATATTATTAGATATGAGGTAGAAGATCTTTGACAACTATGTCATTTCTCCTTGTTAGTGGACCTGTAAATAGAGAGATTTTTCATGTTTATTTAACTAAAACTTCTTATCTTCAACATAAAAAAATTATCATATTGCTGCAGCAGGAATAGCTCTATGAGACATTTTATCTAAGGCAAGACTTAAAGACATATCTATAACCGACAAAGCATTCAATTTAATTGGATACATGTTTGTCTGGCGGCAAGGTCTCTGCGGTGGGGGCTGCTGTTATTGACCTTTCTTCTTCTTTCCCACTTTGAATGCTGTAGTTCTTTGTTTTACTCTTTTCACATTCTACTTGGCTGATAGCTATTTTTCAATTCCAGGACTAGAGCTCTGACTACCAAGTACAATTCTTCCCCTGAAGAAGCTTCAAGACCTTTTGACTGTGGTCGGGATGGGTTTGTGTGAGTGAAATTTGGCTTGTAAATCATGCTCATTGTCTTCCATTAATTTTTATATACTATTATCTAACTTATACTTTTTGAGCCCAGGATAGGTGAAGGTTCTGGTGTCATGATATTAGAGGTAAACTGAGTTATACTTTACCATATTCCATAGAAACCACTTCCCTTTGTTATTGGCTGTGATCTCTGCCATTTTTTGAATTGGTTTTTATACTCACTTGCTATTAAGGAACTTGAGCATGCAAAAAGACGAGGAGCAAAAATTTATGCAGAGGTTCGTGGATATGGGACGTCAGGTTGTTTTCTAAGAACTGAAAATATTCTGCAATAATGTTGGTAATACTATTCAAAGTCCATTATTTTCACGCATATTATGACATTTAGGTGATGCATATCACATTACTCAACCACATACTGATGGAAGGGGTGCCATTTTGGCAATGACGCGTGCCCTGAAACAAGTAATAATCCATCTACTTCTACTTTTGATTCATAGTCAATACAGTTACCATATTAACCATGCCCTTGCAGTCTGGCCTTCATCCAAACCAAGTGGATTATGTGAATGCTCATGCTACTTCTACACCTTTGGGTAAAACCTTTTAAATCTCAAAGTTTCTCTTCTTTATTGTCTAAGTTGAAATGGGAACTGGATTAGATATGGTTCAAGTCTCTGGAAACTATTGTTTATAGGTGATGCGATTGAAGCCAATGCAATCAAATCCATATTCAGCGATCATGCAACATCGGGTGCTTTGGCCTTTTCCTCTACGAAGGTAAATTTCAGTATTTCTGACCAGATTAGCTTTTATGAGATCTTTCAGTGCCATTCCATGCTGCTTTACCTTAACTTCAATAATATTTCTCATAATAGCCTTCATGTACTTATGAAACCTTATGTCATAAAAATGCTGCAAACTGTTATATACAGGGTGCTGTTGGTCATCTTCTTGGTGCTGCTGGAGCTGTTGAAGCAATTTTTACTGTTTTAGCCATACACCATGTAAGTAATTTCTTTAGTTGCTTTCAATCATTCAAATCAAAATATCTCTGAAATACATATTGGTGTTATAGCCTTTCAGGAATATTACAAGAATAGAATAGAAATTCCCCTTGTATCCTCCAGCTTGTGATTCCAATCTGTGTATTTTTCCATCAGTATGTGGAGAAACTAGTGGTGTAAATAAAGAATTACTGAGGGAACCGTATGGAAAATTCTGTTTAGTATACTTGAGAAAATCTGAAGCTATACTAAAAGGTCATTGTGGTCTCTTATTGCAGGGAATTGCACCCTTAACACTTAACGTGACTAAACCAGATCCCATCTTTAATGATGCTTTCATACCCTTGACTGCTTCGAAGGAAATGGCAGTTAGAGCTGCATTGTCCAACTCTTTTGGTTTTGGAGGAACAAATGCATCCTTATTATTTGCTTCCCCCTCCTAGAACAGATTTATTGGTCAAGCTTTCTTGTTATGGTGGTAATCGGTGCCATTTCTTTGTTCTGATTTCATCGGTGACACCCAAAATCACAAATTCAAGATAAAAAGCTGACGGATGACCCATCATGGCAGAATCTTGTTTAGTTTTTTGTTCTTGTTTTATTGGTAACGGTCAAGGGTTAATTGCACTCTGCAGAGAATCATGTGATTGCATAGAAGTTTTGAGCTTCAGATTCTTAAGAATTGGAGTTAGAAAGAGCTAGCTATAGAGCAGAGAAAGATGTCATAATGGTTCTCATCAGATACTGCCAAGGGGACATTCCAGTGGTTAAAACTTGGGACTTTTGTCGGAGATTCCAGTGGGCGGGGTGGGATTATGGGAAAGAAGAGGGCTACCTCCTATTGTGTAGTCCATTTCAATATCATGTTCATGAGTAGTTTCAACGGCTTATTTCCAACTTCCCAATAATTAAATCACCTTTATTTTGCATATTTAATTATTTTGGAAGTTATTACCTCAAAAAAAAAATTATTTTGAAAGTTATGATTGCTCAAAATTCCTATTTTACATGATTATGTATTAATTCTTATTAAATCCCTTTTTTTTAAAGACTTATTAAATCTCTTTTGTTGTTACAGTTTTGTATTGTGTATATAAATAATACTTCTTTGACAACTCCTATGAGAATGGAGAAATTAGATTAATCGTAAGAGAATCACAATGTCATTTATGGGGTGTTCTCTCCAAAATTTGAGATACATGGGAATATTGAGATGGTGGAAGAAGTTACTACACTACAAGCCTTGAAATAGGTTTCCAAAGGCTCACAAAGTTTCACGTGCACGATCCTATATAACTAATGTTTTGGATTTTTCACCAATGACATATTACATAGAGGTAATCAAGATGACTTTCCTCTCATCTTTTTTTTCCCTTCCTCATGTCAAGACGGATGAAATAGGGTCAATGCATTCTTTAACTCGCTATGCAATTTAGAATTAACATATATTGGTCTGGATAGCCAATTTAGAATTAACATATATTGGTGTGGATAGCCGAACTCCTTAATGTTTTAATTCTGCTTAAATTTTATCTATAAAACTATTCATTTACTTAGAAATATAGCAGTGCTTATTTTATTTTAAGTTGTTGCTCCATAAAAAATCAAAATTCGGCAGGAAGAAGAAGCCTTGAATTTTAATTGTAAAACTATTCATTTACCTAAAAATATAGTACTTCCAGTACTTGTTTTTTTTTTTTAAAAAAAAGTTGTTGCTCCTAGATAAAAAATCAAAATTCGGCAGGAAGAAGAAGCCCGCGTGTGGTAGTAATCCATCAACGCGCGGATTTGTCCAGCCGAAATCACAAATTCGAGATTAAAAAGCTGACGGATGAGTCATCATGGCAGAATCTTGTTTAATTTTTTGCTCTCTTGTTTTATTGGTAACGGTAAAGAGTTAACTGCAGTCTGCAGAGAAACATGTGATTGCATAGAAATTTCGAGCTTCAGATTCTTAGGGATTGGAAGTCAGCAAGAGCTAGCTATAGAGCAGAAAAAGAGTCATAATGGTTCTCTCTGACTCTAATCATGATTGGAAAGACAATGGTATACGTGTATCTCTTAATTCATGGCTTAAAATTGCAAATCATGAAAGTTGTAGAGAAGAGAACTTAGAGGTCTACTTCATTAAACATGTAAGATCATGTGTTGTAGTCTACAGAAGTATTAGTGACAACAATCATGACTCTGATATTGTTAATTGTCTGTTATATATGCATCCAGGTTTCGATGAGCCCTTTTTGCCTATTTGATGTTTTTGATAAGTATTCACTATTCAGGGTAAACTTGAATCATCAATGAATTACTTATTACCCAAGAATTAACTTTCTGAATGCTATTTAGTATTACGCACGTCTGATATTCTTTTTGACATGCTGAGGATTTATTCTTTCAGAATCGATTTTAAGGATCTATCATGAACATCGTTGTCCTCTGACAGTTAACGGACATGACTAAAAGTTAAAACACAGACATCAGATGGTTAAATGGTAAAACCATTAGAATGCAGCTTGCGGATGTGTTGAATGATACTTTGACAGCAAATTCAAATTCTTTCATTGATAAGAATCCAATGCCTAATGAGAGCTTTAAGGGGGAAAAACTAATGAACAGATTCCTAACATTGTATCACACAGGGCCAACCTGGTATATGTGGGCATGTTACTGTAATACACTAATACTGCTCTTGAAATCACACAGATGATATACACAGCCATTCCCTAACAGATTTTATGAAATCAGTAAAAAATTTATATATAACACCAATATTTCACAAAAAGTGTTTTTCGTCATTCTTCTATCCCATTAGGTCATTATATCTTCTGAAAAGACTGACTATGACTATGAGTACTTTGATCTGAAACCCTCTGTTAGAGGAACCACCTTTGCTGAAACTTTAGACTGCAACTTCAAAACAGCTTGACGAATGTCCTGCAATAATTAACTCCAATTGTAACATTACATACTCAATTCTTCTTGCTTTATTTTCAACAAGAAAAGAAATTGAATACTAACAGGCTCTATGCACCACTCTACATGCTTAAACATACAATTGGCTTCATCTATCATTCCTAGAGATGGAGGAACCTCAAATCAGATAATAAACCACTTAGCTAAACCATTTTGAATGGTGATCTCCAAGGAATATTCTTTAAATCAGCCTCAGACTCACCTTGTAAGAGGACAATTAAATTGTAGCATTTCAGCAGCTTATCAGCTGACAGAGACATGGATGTTTACCTCTTCTGAAAATAGAACAAGACAAAGTAATTCATTTAATTACCTCTATATGGTAGCGGGAAGAGAAATGAGTTAACAAGACAGCCTTGTTTCTGATCCACTCAGAATTTTCAATGATCTGAAATTCCACATAACATATAAAGTTAGATGTTAAAAATCATCAACAGCAGTGAACAATAGAATGGGAGAAACAACACCCAAAATACCTCAAATAAATGAGTATGACCATGTTGTCTTGCATGATCAATGCTATAGCCTTCATCAAGAAATGTTGCCTGTTAAAAATGATTCAACATCAGAGGTAAGATTATCAATGGCACAAAGTTCCAAATGTTGGTCCAAGGAGGAGAGGGAAAAGAGGCAGAACATTAACATTGCATGTCATAACACCAAGATGAGATCAGTGCAATGATAAGCGGGGGGGGGGGGTTCTCTCTTTTCTTCTTTTTTGTTTCTATGAGAATGTCAAATATCCTCACTTTTCATAACAGCTGCAACTTTCAAAATCTTGTGGACAGAGAAGGGCCACTTAAATCACAAAAAACTTCCATATAAACCAACACAGGAAGAACTCAGTAAATTAGGGAAAAGCTAATTTAAACCTATGATGTGGCACAGTTGAGTTCCAGTAATATATAGGATAAGGTCCATAAGTAACAGAAACCAAATCATATGAATGAAATTGAAATAGTAACTGTGTCATAGATGTTAGAAGCTAGAAAAGTATTTGGAAGGTCCAAGCATAGAATAGTCTGAGTCCAACATATGAGTTTACACCAATAATCGCATCAGTTATAACTGCTAGAAGGCAAAGAGAAGGCATGCCATATTGGCATGTGACTAGGCTGGCAACAGTATATTATTATTTAATCATGGATTTTACACAAGCATCATGCTTGTCTCATTTTGCCCTTAACTCTGCCCTAGATCTCAGATTATACTACTAGTTGCAACATGAAGTAAGCAATGGTACCACAGATGTTGCAAAACATTTTCCAGTATACAAGTAACAGAGTAAAAGAAGATGTTTATACCTCAGTTATAAGAATTTTGGCTCTCAAAGCATCTGCATTACGTGGATCAAGCATGTATTCTGCTGTTGTATCCCCGGTAAATGCCACCTCTGGAGACAAAACGGTGTCTGTGATCTGCAAAGGGAGGTTTCAAGTAAAAAATAATGCCTAAAACTAAAAGAAATTTGGGCCACTTTATTCGCTGAAGTTACAGACCTCAACGCCAGACTTCTTCAATTTCTCAATCTGCTTCCCTTTCAGATGAATGTACTGCTTCTTCAGCTTTTTTCTAATAGAATATATGACATAACCCTGAAAAAGACCAAGTAACTTCATATGTTAGACTATAAATTATCTAAAATTGAAACAACTGAGAAGACTAATTCATCTTCATTCGTATATTAAACCTATATAATGAGTTTCCCGAGGGAAGACACTAAAACGCCGCATAGTTTAATACACATACCAATCGCATCTCAAAGATAAATTCACATTTTTTGCCTCATGGGTTTAACACTCCTAGTTCACAGTCTACATTAATTTATGCCATTTGGAACTTGGAAGAATAGTCAGTAGTGCCTACCTGGCTTGGTATAACATGGTGAGTTCTAAAGGGTCGGACAACAATGTCATTCCGCATTTCATATGTTTCACCTGAAACGAACTTTGTAAAGTCAACTTAAGGGTTAACTATGAAAAATGAAATAATCTTATGAAGGAAGCCACCTACCAATATCAATTGCAACCAAATCAAGGTTGAGTTCCACCTGTCCCATCGTCCTGTGAATATCTAGTAGCTTCTCCACATCCTCTTTGATACATGGAGGCACAAAAACAGTTGGAGGCTTTAAGTTATACAAACCGCGGCTAGCTACATACATTGGGAGCCCACCCTAAGCCAGTAAACACCAAAATGAGATAATAGCAATACCCAGAACTTAAATCTGAAGCAAATAACTAGAGCAAACCAAAACATTTCAAAAGGGCACACAATTTATCAAATTCCTCGTGTTCAAGCAATGGACTTTGTTCATAATTTTGACTAAAAAACCATGTTTTGGGCAATTTATGGAACTTACAATGTGATCAAGATGAGCATGAGTAATGAAAATGAAATTCTGCTGAATAGCACGAGATGGGCACCTCCCAATATCAAAAGCAGACTTCAATTCAGGAACTATGACACAGGTTTCATGACCGCCAACAGAGAGTCCTTCAATGGAGTAACCTTCAACTTCAACACCCTTTCTGGTGACAGTAGCTCTGGCTTTGCGGTACTCTTCCTCTTCCTCTATAGCACGGCTGATTGTGGACAAATAGCCTGCGGTTTTGAGGGAGTCGAAGGGGCTTGCTTGGGTTTGGAAAGTAAGGCTTCTATGGGGTTGGTGAGGTGGAGATATGGGGTGGTGGAATGGGAAAATTGAAGGGAGTTTTGAGGGTGAAATGGGGAGAGAGACCTGCATTTTTTTGCTTGAATTTATTGAAGATGGAATCTGAGAAGAAAATGCATATGGAAGTTTTGAAACGATTTGAGGAGAGAAGAGAAACAGAGGGTTTAACCAAGGTTTATCGGTTATCAGTTTCACTGTCTGTTCTTTGTTTGTGGTGTTGTCAGTGTATAGATATTTGAAGACTTTCCTCGGTAACAGATACCAAACGCAGCGTTTTGAGAAGGCAACGGAAAATGATTATTTCAATCTTTTTTCCCTTGAACTAAATTCTGTTTTATACTCTGGAGTGATATTGCCATAACTAAATACTAGTTTCAATGTTCAAACCCTAATAACCTCAATTATAGAAGAAATGTCAATGACATATTACCTCTTGATTTGCTGTGTCTAAAGTTGATGCTATGAGATTAAACCAGGTAATTTATTTCTCATATTCCAGGTACCAAGGCTCTAGGCTCTAGGCTCTAGCCAACTTTCTTGAAGAAAGAATAGGTATTCTGAACATGTTCTCAGCTAGATGCCAAAAAAAAAGAAAAGAAAAGAACATGTTCTCAGCTATACTTTGCTAATGATTTTGCAAACTATTATCGAAGGAAACTTTGATATAGATGATATGTGCTATGTACATTTGATGAGCTTTATCACACTTGGTACATTCTAGTCGATTGAAGAGTTGTATTTGAACTTTGAAGCACTGAAAGTCTAAAAACTGTACAAAAGCAGGAGATTGGCCATTTTGCTTCCTTTGCGTCCCTTCGGGGACATCCGATAAGATTGGAATGAGGCAATTTGCCTCCTTTTCATCCCTTAAGGAACAACCGATACAAGTAGAATGAGGGGAGTTGCTTCCGTCCCTGTAAACCATTTTGAAGACATCTCAAGGTTGCCTAATATGAACAAGTAATCTATTCAGAGCGAATCGGAAGCTGATTAAGATGGTCTGAATCTGAATATGCCACATCACTGCAAACTGTGACTTTTGAACTAGAGAATATAATCTCAGCATTCTGAAGGGTGAAACCATGGATGATGGGCAGAGGGAAACCTTTTCCGAGGTGTGAATTGGCATAAGGTATAACAACAGTTTGGACGAGTGTCCGCATCACTGGCTGCAATGCAAGAAGTAGAGTTACATTAGGTGTTTTATTAATAACTATGTATGATAAACTTTAATTCAATTAAATACTATTACAACAGCAACCTGTATCAGATACATCCGAAGATTGCCAACTTTGCTCCACTTCAGTGACATTGACAAGTCTTCCAACTTCACACTGCCACCAAGATTATTCCCCACAATTTTAACCGAACCTGAGCCACTGATCTCCTGTCATAACAAATGTAGCAATATTGGTCACAAATATGGATATACAACTTCAATATCCAATTTCAAACAGCAGAATCCTTTCCTGATCCATAAGCCTGCAAATCTCAATGTGACTTTGTTACTTTCCCTTTATGCTTCTTTCCAAGAAACAATGTATAAACGAAATTACTGAATCTTAGAGGACATGAACCATCAATTCATTTAAATGAGCTATATCACTGTAACCTAACATGCTAATAACTTGTTAATTTGGTAACTTCATATGTTTATTAGCAATAGACACACAAAATGAAAAAAAGTTTATGTGCACTTCTCTACTTTCTAAAGCCATTTCTACAACAGTAGCCATACCTGCTACAATTATGATGACTGATGTTATAGATACATAAAATCCAGCACAAATGATTTTAAGACTGGCAAGGTGCCAAACCATAGGGGTAAAACCACAGACCAAGGAGTACAAATTTCCCATTTTTTCCCTTTTCTGCACTCTTTTTTGAATGCAGAGGTTAGGAGTGTGTAGAGGGAGTATTGGTTTTAGTTAAACAGATGGAAGATAAACATAGGTGCACTGAGAAAATTAAGAAGGACAAGGCTATGCGTACTACTCCTGGGCACACTACTCTTGTACACTACCATTTATAACCGTTGGATGTGGGCTTGATTTGAATAACAACTGTTGGATATAGGTAGTGTAGCAAAGTAGTGTGGTTTATAATAGTGCAAATAACTTTACCGAATTAAGAAATTCCAGACAATAACATATTGATCAATAAACTTACCAATGAAATGCATGCAACTGGTATTACTTGATCAGCTTCAATCACATCAATTACCACGTCTGCATAGACGGAAGCACCAATACTATGCTCAGAAATCCTTATGACTGGTGGAGATGACAGGGAAACATTCAAATTCATATCATCATTTGGGTATTTCTTGTACAGTTGGGGAATGATAAATCTCCATCCAGCAGTATTTAGAAGAGCCTGATCCGGCACTTCATCCACAATCCATTCCATAAATTCTGCCTGTCCACAGGTAGGAAACCTTCGTTTAAACAATAATATAATGCAAGAGACTGATATGTGACAATCAGACATGCAAAGTGATAAAGAAAGGGAAGGGAAGAGGATAAGTGGGGGTTGTGAAGCCGGTGAACATAAAGCAGACATGACACTCAAATTAGGTAGTCATTGTCCATTGGTTTGCCACGTAAAAGAGCTACACATATACTTCACTAATGCTACGTAGTTTTCCAAACTTACATCATAGTACAATGCTGAAGCAGAGTTGAATACAGCTTCATCTAATGAAATTCCAAGCATTTTAGACTGACCAGTGCACGAAACTGAAGGTTGCCAGGTCTGACGGTACTGCTTAGCAACTGGAACCTTTTTCCTTGCTGTGAATAATCCATTGATGTCAAATTCAATGGAAGAACTGCTCAATAAAGGATTCTCCACAAAAGACACGTTCAAAGAAGCAATATCATCTACAGGGATTTCCTTTGGAAGAGATTGAAGAAAAGAATCAAGCTTGACAATTCCATCTTTCAGTTTACTTGTAATAGCATTTTCCACTGCAGATGTTATTTGCTCCTCAAATGCATCAATCATCCTGAAAAATGGAAAGAATAACATTGAACAAAACAATGATCTGACTTTGCAATGAAAAACACCCAAAATATGTTAGGCCAGAAGATGTGATTATTTGCTCGTTGAAATAAAATTTGATGATGATAGTAAAATCAGCAACATCAACCTCTTTTCTTTCTCTTTTTAACAACAAAAGGAAAATGGTTCTCAAGATATAGGAATCTGAATTGATGAAGTCATATTACATCAATCAGATGGATCCTTATTCTTCTCAGGTACAGTGTCCTGAAGCAAACCAAGTTGCAAGATTTTCCAAATACCATGACTTTTATTCCTTCTACTATCGACAGCTGTTCTCGCCAATGACGGTTGATTCAACCCCTCAGATCTCTTCCAAATGTTCTAACCTAAAGGTGGAGCCTTCACCAATTAGCATGGCATATATTCTACCATGGACCTTTTCGAAGTAGCCAGTGAACTACTGCTATCCATGATGTGACTTGAGAAACAACAAAGGAGTTCTTTAACACTTGTGAGAACATAAATATTCTTGATAATAACCCATTAGAGAGCTTTGCTGATTGGCTGGCATTATGTAAGGAGAGGGGGAAAGTAGGGAAGGGGATGGAGCTTGAAATTCATGATCATGCTTTAAGAGGCAAAAATTGCATTGCTTGTGATTTTTGCTGAGTATTGTTTGTCCAATTTATAAAACTCATAGGAGTCTACCTAATGTGACAATGAATATCAATTTTGGAAATGAGATTTAATTCAGCATCAAGGTAAAACATTGATTTGAAAGCATTATAGTGGTAATTAGGACACATGACAATTAAGAGTTATGGTGTGGCTAATTTGCAAAATGATAACTCACCAGGACACAAACCTCCTCAACTACAATTAAGACAAATTTAGTCATATGATATAGAAGATAACATACCCTTGATAAAGCCAAGAAGCTCCTCCATCCAATTTTATGATGATATCTTTCACATAACAACCACAGTCCTTTAGGGACAGAATCAGAGTTCCTTCATGGTTTTCCAAGCCTAATGTAAGCCCCACTTCCATGCCTTCAACCTATAACCCAAAGGCATCAGTCATCAGATTCCCTTAGTTAGAGAGCATATTATAAATGAGCAAACAAGCACAATTGCAGAACAGACAAAAGTATCTGGTATGTGAAACTTATGCATATGTGCTGTTCATATGCAGTCCAGCCCACATTTGCAAACAAGATAAAGAAGGAAACATGTTAAATAACAACATATGAAGAAAATTCAGCTTCAAGCACAAAAGTCTATAACAGGGAAAACAAAATTCACTGCAGAAAAGATAAATATAATACTTGAATTGAATATGGTGCCCTGCATAAAATTTAAATCAAATTTGCCAGCGAACCCCATCAAGTTAGTGAAGCTTAGCAAATTCAATAACTTTATCCCATAAGCACACGATCTCCCTTCCAAATCAACATAGTCAAACTAATGAATTAGCAAATGAACATGTAAAAGACAACTTATTTCTAGCATAAAGAAGTGAAATCCACTTGTAGCTAAAGCTGCAGACTACTAAAACAACTAGAGCCAAATATAAACAACTAAAGGGTTGGATTTATTAACTTCCGTCTAATTTAAAAGTTTTACTAACTTGTTTATTAGCTTTTTGATAAAATTAAAAAACTAATTTTCAAAAAATTAACTTTCTAAAATAGAGAAGCTGCTCCAGAAGCTTCCCAACTGGTATCTAAAGATAAACAATATAGCAAGAGCTCCAAGGAGAAAAGAACAAAATTACCTCAATTGAAGCGCTTCCTCCATCAGAAATCTCAATAGGAAGAAGCCAAGAATTGTAAGAATAATGCCAATTCATGGTCAAGTTACAAGTAGTCCCAGAAGCAACAATCACAATCCCAGAATTCCCAGGCTTAACATAAGATGACATAACATCAATTTTGTAAATAGTAACATTAGAAATAACCATATCAACGCTTCCCAGAAATGGGATTCTTGCAGATTTCTCAATGGTAGCAGGCAGCTGCAAAGGGATGATTGAAGAGATTGCTTTGCTGATGAGCAAGTCCTTGATGAAATCAAGTCCCTGTTGAGACACAAGGATTGAAGTGAAGGATTCATCTTGGGTTTCTGATGGCTGAAGATGATGATGAAGATTAGCTTGTGAAGATAGGAAGAGAGATGAGATTAACAAGAGGAAGAAAGTAAGAGGAGCCATGGCGGTTTTTCTCCGTTTTGGCTTTTCCAGGCCGAAACTGATTGAGATGTGTCGTTTTTAATTTTATTGTCAAAGGTGAGTCGTGGAAGCGTGGTTTTTTGTTTTCCTGAAGCAGTTGCCACCTGCCATCCCCATCCAGACAAAGCAAAACGATAGTACTCCATGTTTTTACTATAATAAAATTGTCTGAATTACCCATTAAGTCTTCTTTTTTGTTTTCCTGGGAAAAATACAAACTTTGGTAAAAAAGTTGGATTTTTTATTCAAACATGATGTGATCTATCTTGTGAAGTTGTGATAGAAAAAAAAAAAAAACGGTTCAAAACTCCATTTAAGATTATTTTACTATATTTATGTGGCAATTTGGTGAAAAGGGTGTTTTAGACAATAGACATTCCCTCCCTTTTACATTCCCCAAACAGTTAAAAAGGTAGGAATTCAATTCTTATTTATTTATTAAATAAAATAAATAAATTCAAGGCTGCCCAGTTCCCTGTTTCCTTCCCCAGCCTCTCTGGCTCATCAGACAAGAAGAAAGAAGAAACATGGCGTTGCAGGCTGGGGTTCAAACCTCCAAAGTTCTAATTTTAATGGGCGCAGGTTTTTTTCTTTCTCTATATAAACCCAATCGTTCCTTTCCTCTTTTACTTTACTTTTCTTATCGTTTTGAAGTCTGGGTTTCTTGTATTAGGTTTGACTGGTTCAATCGTTTTGAGGAGTGGGCGTCTATCTGAAGTCATTGCACAGCTTCAGGAATTACTAAAAGGTGTCGATGAAGTCGAATTCTCATCTTATAAGTATGATCACTCCCATATTACAGCTCAGGTACTCCTAATTTTCCTTGCCTGTTTCCATGAAAAAAGCACCAAAATTTTAGCTTTTAACTTTGCAGTAATTATCGAAATTCTCTCGGAGTAGGTATAGAACTTGTTAGATCAGCTTAAGTTGAATTGCCAATGAATTTTTTTAACTTTTTTCTTTTTCTGGGAAGTGATTAATGTTGATTGTCATCTTTAAGTTGTATATAACTATGGCTATACTTTTGCGTTCATGTGATTTTAGATTAAACAATTGGCGCAAGAGCTCAAGGAATTGACAATGTCGAATCCCGTAACCATACTTAATGGGAATTCGAATTCCGGTATGTATATGTGTTTCTTTTGAATGCTACTCCTTTAATCGAGCTCTAAAATATTTTTGTCTGGTATATCTACTTCCTGTGTCGCACCTTCTTGGTTTAGATACTGCCTGGTTTTAATCTATTCATGTTAATAGTTTAATGATTAAGATTTCCTTATTGAGTCTTCCGATTTCTTGGTACCTCTCAAGACTATTATGGTAATATTAAGGGGTAAAACATCTTAAAGTGTGCTGGTATTTAGAGAGAGCAGGAGTAAATTATACTGTTCTACAAAGAATGATACATTCAAATTTGCCATTTTATATAGTTATATACCTATGGTGCTTGCTCAGGCTTTCTTCCTTGTGCACGCAGGGGGCATTGCTTCTTATCTTGTGCCAGCTGCTGCACTTGGAGCATTAGGATATTGTTACATGTGGTGGAAGGTTCGTAGATTTTCTTGATGTATCAGAAAATGAAATGCCTTTCTCGTCCAAACTGGTTTCTGAATTTCACTTTTAACACGCTTGCCTTTCTGATGCAGGGCTTGTCATTTTCTGATGTAATGTTTGTGACAAAGCAAAATATGGCAGATGCTGTTCTAGCTGTGTCAAAACAGTTAGATAATGTATCTGAAAAATTAAATGTAAGTAAGATGGTGTTCCTTTTATTTCATGACATTAATCCTTATATGAATTCTCTGTTTGACACAGTTTTCAGAATTTGATTATGTTCTTACTTCAATAATGCAGTCAACAAGGAGACATCTATCCAAGAGGTTGGAAAGCTTGGATTGGAAAGTGGAGGAACAGATCGAAACATCTAAGCTCATTGCAAATAATGTATTAAACAGTACTTTCTTCTTGAGCTATTCATAGGGGCAGTGGATAGTGAGACGCAATAGAGGGTCAAATGTTATTGTTCCAATAAGATTTTAAGAATTTTGAACCTCGATCTTTAGGAAATTTTAAGCCTGGGTTCTTTACCTTCCACTCTTTGAAATATTTTCTCACTTACACTTTAGCTTGTGCTTATATTCTGATCTCCTTTTTCTTTTGCCTTTATAGATGATAAGACAATTTTCAAAGTTTTTTTTTTTTTTTACCTTTAACAGAAAAACTTGTGTAAGTTGTGTGGTTGATGCTTTATATCTCGTTTTTCTTTCTATTGTGGTGTTTTAACTATCCAAAGATTGAATTTCAACAGTTTTGGAAGCTTAACTGCTCAAATATTGTAGATACACTTTCTCTGAGGTGTAGATTTAGGAGGTCAGCTAGAATAGTATTTTTTTGTGGTTTTCAGACTTTAGATGCATTACATCTAGGGAATTTTGTTTCTCTTGTCATTGTTTCACAAAAGAAGGGATAGCTTGCCAGTAAAATAAGGAAACTAGTTTTCATATGTCCTAACTTGTTCGGACAGAATATTCAGTACCATATATAAGTTTATTGGTGGAAAGCATTATCTACTGTCAAATCAGCACCCATTCTTCCTTTTATCCTTTGGTTTGTTTATTCTTTTATGATAAAAGAAAGAGAGAAGACAGATTCTGTTTATTATAACATGAAGTGTTACTGGAATGCAGGTTGATGAAATGAAGTCAAACCTTTCTCAAATTGGTTTTAATGTAGATATGATTTATCAGATGGTTGCTGGATTGGTGAGTTTGTATATCTTTTTCTGATATTAATCATTAGGTCTACCAGAATTGTTATTTGAAACTTAGCTGATGCTACATTTGGTATTGACCTTAACAGGAAGAAAAGATTGATCTTCTTGAAAGCAAACAGGTTCTATTTCTGATCCATGATCAAATATTACACTCTATATTCTGAAATCATGTAGAAGTGAAGTTATTTTAACCCTCTCTCTGCCATGCAGGATGTGGCTAATTCAGGTCTTTGGTATCTATGCCAATTTGCTGAAGGAGTTAAAGATGGGGTGAATACTAAATTTTTACAGGTTAAATAATCTTCACATGTTATGATTTATATGCATTATGTTCTCTGAAGTAATGTTGCTTGGAATGCACTTACATGTCTGTCTCATTCTCATATGTAACATATTGGAAATAGATGTGCTGATTGTAGCAAAATTCTTGGAAGGATACATATATGTTGTCTGTTGTGGCTAAATAATAAACCTTTTTCAGGTTAGATAATCTGTATATATGATGACATCGATAATTATGTTAGGTGCTAAAAGATTCATTTCCATGTAGGTATTTGTACTTCTATCTGTATCGGGAACTAATGTGCATATCATGCAAAAATGCAGAGCAGATGCATATAGACTCTTTTGGTTATATTTGGAGATAAAATATGTATGAATTGG
The DNA here is from genome assembly GCA_001974825.2 of Corchorus olitorius. Taxonomy (NCBI): domain Eukaryota; kingdom Viridiplantae; phylum Streptophyta; class Magnoliopsida; order Malvales; family Malvaceae; genus Corchorus; species Corchorus olitorius. Next base: position 23,752 of record AWUE01012331.1, read on the forward strand.
AGGGAGCAGGGATATCTTTAATTGTAGATGTATCGGTTTGACTTGGTACCTAGATTGCATGATCTGATTGCAGAGGGTGGAAAAAGTAATAGCCAATTGCAAGTTAGAGGGTTCTGAATGCCGTTATAATTTTTTATGTCCATTCTTAATCATCTGTTTCTGTTAATGTCCTCCTTTGTCATTACGTTTTATCCTAAAAAATATAATCTTTAACTTCCAGAATTACTGTATGTATATAATTAAATTTGTGTTACACTGCATCCTGTTTCCATATTTAGTTGTCACAGGTCATTTAGTGTGAGACAATAGTATAGGTTCAGATTGTACTTTCCTGCTCTGACTGGCCATCTAAATGCCCATTGTCTTGTTGGTTCTCCATGCTGAGATATTAATCTAGTTATCTATTCACTGGCAGGATGTTGGTGCAATTGATTCAGCCGTAAAATTTGAGGAAAAATCAGTAAAGGTATGTTGAATTAAGCCTTCTTTTCCTTCTGAGAATTCTAGTTGAGCCTCTCATACTGAATGGTCCGACTGATAAATTTCAGGGGCTCCAATTTCTTGCTGAAACCAATGAGTCACCGGTGAGTGAGAAACCAACAGTAAACTCAGAGGAAAATGGTCCAACATCTCCTGTCACAAAAGTCCCTGCCATGAAGACAAAGATACACAGATCATACCCGGTAGGAATTTCCTGGGCCAGGGATATCATAGGGACTGATACATAATTTTATATCTCTTTCGACGTAATCAATTTTGTGAATAGATTTTCTCATTCTTTTGGTCTGAGCAATTGAGTATGGTTCTTGGAGATTTCATATGCGATCTGGGCGACATGCTGTTGTTATAGTTCCCATTTACTGCACTCCGGGAGTAAATGCCAGAGTGATTTCATTCGGTCTTAGCCTCTTAGGCACTTTTATAGATTTCCAATCATATATATGTACAAAATAAAGCACAATGAACTTGCTGGTATTGATAAACAAACATTCTAAACTGATAGGAGCAAGCAGATGTCGAGTAGCATCTTGAATTTTATGGATGATTTTCATGTTGGCAAATGATGTTAAAGACTTGAAGGAATCTCTTCATCCTATCTACATTGTAGTTCCTTTCTTGCCGTCTTTATCTTTATCAAGTTTGCAGCTTTTTTTTCTTTTTTGGTAAAAATCAAGTTTGCTACTTTGCTGTTCACTGTAAATGGAGAAAAGAAAAGTTTGGCACTAGGTGGATCGTGAAACATATACAACTTTGAAACAACTTATTCATTCCTTATAGATTGTTCCTGCATAATATCAAATAACTTAGGCAAGGCTTACAAATTGCCATTGAAAATATTATTCTGCAATTTAAACTCCATTCCGTGCTATTCATCTGTTAATTAACTGTTATGATTGAACTTGGGTTATGTGTATATCATTATATCGTATCATCATAACATAAAAATTGCAAAAACCCGAAAGCAGAGCGATGAATACATCTAATCATGATAATAATAACTCTTTAAAAGTTTTTTTTTCAAGGACATCAAAGCAGATTTAAGCTAGGAATTAACTAGTCTGTATAGCAATCTATTAAACCCCTAGCCAAAAAGGAAAAAAGAAAAGAAAAGAAAAAAAAGCTATCAAATGGGCAACTGCAACAAAAACTAGAACTTGGGGAAAATTATGTTGCAGGGGCTGCTGGCCTTTGCCAATTGTCAACCTTGTTACGGTTACGGATGTCTTCCTTTAAATGAGTTATTCCAGCTGCTCTCCAGGATCTAGTAGAATCTATCCGTGCTGCCTGCAAGTGTTGCCTTCAAAGCCGAGAGACGACTCGCACCACTCCTCAAAGTTTCAAACATCTCTGTCTCTCCAATATACCCCTCACGAAATTTCGACGACGAAGTTGCACAAGAGAAACCTGCTGCAAGCCTCTTTTTCTTTGCTGCAACAGGATTCCCAACAATGGCAGAAAGATTGGGAGCAACACATCCCATTCTAGTTTCAACAAAATTAAGAACCCTTTTCTTTGCTGAATCCAGAGCAAGAGCTCTGTCACATGCATCCATGGTTTCTTTAAGAGCATCTTCCGGAAGTGGCTTGCCGCTAGTATTCAATGCTGCAACCGTAACAGCCATGCTAATAGGCGAAGGCACAAGTCCTTCCAGATCAACCAAGGTTAAATCCATCTCGTTGCCAATCTTTTTCACCACACGGACATAATCAATCGGGTGATTTACGATTGATTCAAGCTCTGGGAACTTGAATCGGTACTTGTCACATATAAATTCATGGATAATGCCAATCTCTTTTTCGATATCAACCAATATAGAGTCCAGAATCAACCGATCTATGTCATCCACCGCCATAATTCCCAGGCCCTGCTTTGAAACCTTTTCAAGCGCAAGCGCATATTCAACTTTCTGCATTATATTCATCTGTTTCAGAGTTTTTTGCAGTTTCGGAATACTTTCCAGATCATCATCAATTTCAGCCAGGTAACCGCGATCATTGTCATCTTTTGTGTTTGTAACATCATGATTGTCCACATGATGGAGAACATCAGAAACTAAAGAATCAGATTGAGTCGTCGCCATGTCGACAGTTTGAGAGGAGCCTTGGGAAGGAAGGATTAGGATTAAGGAACTCCTCAAAACAGAAACTCAGAAGAGCCAAAACACAATTACTTCTTGGGACAACTCTATAGTAGTAAAAGTTTCTGGATGTGGGTATATATAGATAATTTATTTATTACAAAATTGAGTTGGGAAATCCAACTTGGGATGGGATTAGTTGAAATAATTTTTTTTTTTTTAAATACGAATCCAAATTAAGAAAGGAGTACAGAAGGAATTTGAAGAATTTTTACTTTGACTAAACAAAGTTGTGAAATTGAAAATCAGAATAAATTTTTATATTTTATTTTATCAAAACGATAATAATAGAATGTAAGCCCAAACTACAGATTGGGTCGTAAAGAGAGGGTCCGGCCTGCTCCGACAAAATGAACCCAGCCCAAATTATGAGGCCATGACCGACTCTTCTTTGAGCTTGAGGTTAGTAGTATTTAAGTAAGGACTAGGGTTTGGAAAAGGATCGTGAAAAGAATCTGATTGATTTCTTCTTCTATCGTATTGTCTTATTTTCATCTCTTCAGGAACCTAAAAAAAGGTATTTTTATTTAATCTTTAGCTATTTACAGTCTGGTTTTTTGGTCTCTTCATCGTTTTTATTTACTTTCGCATATTTCAGCGTGAAAGTGTGTTTTTAGTCAGTAACTTGTTAATTGCTATGGCCTTCTGTGTAGATAATAACGTAAACTAATTTTGATGGAATTACAGCTTTTAGGATTAGGGTTGAGACTTCTGTGTAATTTCTTGGTCGTTTGTATGATTGTTTATCTATTTACCTAATTCAAGCATGCCCCCTTTTTTGTAAATATTAATTGGTATTATTTCTGTTTTCTTTTTGCCTGTCCTTGGGTTGAATTGTGAACTGTAACTTTTAACTGTTGAGTCTATGATGAGATGGGAAAGGAGTTATTGGAATTTCCAAATCGTTGTGTGTGTGATAAGTGATAGCTGATTTTTTTTTTTTTTTTCATATTAATAATCATCTTTCTTTGTGTTTGCAGAAAATTATAAATTGATTTAAGTTTTCTTTTTTGGGTATATGAACTTGCTTGTGTTTTAATATGGGTTAATTCAGTTTTATCAAAATAGTTTTGTTTTTATGCCATCTTGAGCATTTTGGTGAAAGTGAGAATATCTGCTCTTGTTTTAGGCACAGCAAAAGAAGAAGAGGGAACCATGCCGAAGAATAAGGGAAAGGGAGGAAAGAACAGGAAGAGAGGAAAGAATGAAGCTGATGATGAGAAACGTGAACTTCTGTTTAAGGAAGATGGGCAGGAGTATGCCCAAGTGCTTCGTATGTTAGGTAATGGCCGGTGTGAAGCCATGTGTATTGATGGCATTAAGCGTCTTTGCCATATCCGTGGGAAGATGCACAAGAAGGTTTGGATTGCCGCTGGTGATATAATTCTCATTGGGCTTCGTGACTTTCAGGATGACAAGGGTGATATCATCCTTAAATACATGCCTGATGAAGCTAGGCTCTTGAAAGCGTATGGTGAGCTTCCTGAGGGCACTCGTCTCAATGAAGGCATTATCGTTGATGATGAGGATGAAGGAGGTGCAGATGATTATATTGAGTTTGAAGATGCTGATGTTGATAAGCTCTAGAAGTTTTGGAATTAGTTATGTTAGTCATATGTTTAAATGTTAGAATAGACATAGTGAATGCTCTTAAGAAGCCTAAGACATGGGATTGGTCCCATTATGCTTAAGTTTATACTTCTTACTAAGTGGAGTTATTAGATATATTAGATCTATGTTGCTAATGTTACTCTAAAAGTGATTTCCATATGAAAACTTACTTTCATATAAATGATAAGGTCATTTAGCTTATTTTTGACATTCTGCCTCTACATTTGATACAATGTTTAATGTTTAAATGTGCATTTGCTACATATGATTCAGGTGTCACTTGTTTTCACCATTAATATGGCCTTTGCAGTGTGCAAATTCAGCTACATTGAAGGAGCCTTCAGCCTTTATTGGTTGAGACCGAGTACTCAAGGAATTTACAGATTTAACAAACTGAACAGCACTCACAGTACAGAGGATTCAACCATTTTGTTGAAGCCACATATAAACAGATTAAGATTTAAACCTTAGTACTAGGAGCAACTTATTTTCTCTCTTGACAAATCAAGAGGTTAGAGGATCAAACGACAAATGATCGAAAGCAATGTTGCATTCTACTTCTTTCTTGCATCCTAATTGCTTACTCTTCTTCTTCTTATGTTTTACACTATACCTTGCACATTCTTTCTTGCTTACCTGCAGCAATATAAGAATCAATATGATGCGGGAATGTTAATAAATTGAAACCAGAGAGTGAACATGCAGATATTTAGCATCAAACCTTGCCAGATTCTTTAGATAGCTGATAGCTTGGGACTGTTTTACGCCTGGATATGCTTCTTGTAGCTTTAAACCTGTTCTTTGGTGGCTGGTAGCCATCACTTTCATTAGGAGTTGCCACCGATAAGTTGTCCAATTGGACGGATACTTCATTAGATCCACAACTTTCTTTCTCTTCACCTGCTACATCTATTATTCTTTTCCTGGCAACGAACTTTCTACTGCACTCCACTGGTGCAAATTCCTTGCTGCTACTATTGTCAACAAATGAACTCTCTGGAACACGGGTTGCCATCCATCGTTCTAGCCAGCTCCAGCTCATGTTCTGTTCAGGTGTGCCCTCTTCAGGTTTTGCTTGTTTTTTCTTTGAGCAGATTCGTAGCTATATAAAACAATTGGATAAAGTTAGACTGAAAGGTAGTTTAGTTTGTACTGTTATTTCTGTTTCCTTCTGTTAGTTCTTTACCTGTTGTGAAAAGGCATAAGCAAGAGCTCTCTCTCGCCTTGTCATGGCTTCCAGTTTGTTCTGAATCCTCATTTTTGATATGTTACTGCTAACTGTGCTATCATCCCAGTCTTCCTGTCATTTCAGGTTGTTAAAAACATAGTAAGAATTTAGTGAAATTCAGCACTGTATATTTTGAATGTTAATTTGCAGAAGTGTGCATTTTTGTCTCTGTTACCTTGATCCTTAGAATCTGAGCTTTTGGTTTTTGTTGGATTCGATGATGAACTGTCTTGCTTTCTTCATGAACTGAGAAAACTTCGACAGAATTTCCAGTTTGAACTTCAATTGACGTACCAATAGACTCCCTACTTGGGGTTCCTGTCCCTGCTGGAGGCTCCTCTTGATCATCATCCTTTGCTTTGATTTCTTCATTTTTCCGCCTTGCCTATAATTCAAGAACCAAAATAACAAGGAATTTTAGACTATTGCCTTATAATGAACTTCATGAACAGTTATTTTTCCCTTCTAATGCAGATGCATAATTGTCTTGGAATAAAAATGTTAAACATATGAATTTGCTAAGGGATCAACCAGAAAGAGCCGAAATGCTGACTGAATGACCAAAGCTGCATCTTCCTCATGGAACAGTTTGGAAATGGAGTTATGTTTTTCCTCTGGTAAATTTGGCTTAGTCTCATCACTCTGGATTTCTTCCTTGTCCCTTAAGCCTTCTGGTATTGGCTGTGTAACTGTGGCTTCCGAGCTCTTAACTGAGGCTGAATCTTCTTCTGCAAGAACTGAATTAAATTCATCCCCACAGAGGTATGATCTTACTGAACTCCACTTCTTCTTATCGTTCGCGTTACTTCTTGCCTGATATCAGGATCAAACACAAGAAGAAGCAATGAACATTTATCACTTGAAAATTCAAGTAATATTCAACTGTACTTTAATGCATAAAAGGCTTCAAGAGAAAGGGAAGAAACTTACATTGCTGTGATCTTGAGTTCCAAATGACCTGTTCCTAGAGAAAACACTTCTAACCAGCTCCCCAGTGAGACCCATGATCTCAAAATTCTCAGTTGAGCAAATTCAATGGAATAAAATCCTCAAATTGTGCTGTCTCCAATTATATTGACAACCACTAAAGATTCCTTGAATCATTACTGTGAAAAAAGAAAATTAAAGCTGAAAAATGCCTGTGACATTCTTTGAGTCAGTTTTTTTTTAAGGAGCACAAGGCTTCACTTGATAATACTTAATAATGCTATCAAGTAGCAACTAATTAATATAAGAACTACAATAATACATATCTTAGCTGTAATTAAGGTAGAAAATCCTGCTGGGTTCTCAGAGCTTTAGAGCTGGACTTTAGTCCTTTAAAATCAGAAAAATAATAATAATAGAAACTGATAAAAGTGTAAAAGATTAGATAAGAAAAAGATTGGTTTGAGTGACTTGATAGTATTTTTCTTAGCTTTTATATCACTTTTTGCACATGGCTTGCAGAAGATTGGCTAAAAGAAAAAAAGTGTTTTGCTTGCTACTGGGGTTATGTCTCTTTGCTTTCTGGTTACTGTTCCTCTTGCCCTTAATTAGTTGGGATTTCAGCTGCCCAATTTTTGTTAAACCTGAAAATCACATGTCAATAACTTCAGTCACTATCTTTATAAATAACTGTAGGGTTCTTAGATTATTAGGACAAGTTGCCCTCATCATGTCCTTCAGCTTTCATGGATTCCTACCATTCCAAACATTTCCTCATGCATTTTTGTGGTAAAGTGGAAACATTAGCTTTGGAACATTTATGTGCAGATTAGAACAAGTCTCTGGAATTACTGATGATTTGAATCTTAAGATACCCACTGGAGTTTTGCTAACAGAAAAGTGCAGATAAATTAAAACATCTGACTGAATTTTGTATGTATTTGGACAATGACTAAAAGTAAGAGACATGTTTTGGGGACATGAAAGACAGGGACATACAGTAACCATTGATGTAGCAGATCAGACGGTAGCAATGGAGTACATCTAGTGGTCCTAAATGACAAAGCTTGTCGATTTCAACTTGCAGCAAAAAATTAAAAAAAAAATTATCAATGTATATCTGCATAGTGCATTGTTGAAGCTGCCTCCATAAGGGCATTGACAATTTGGAATTCCATAAATCTTAGAATAAGATTTTGAGATCAGATGAAAATTATTCACACAATTTGTATGAAATCTGAAAATTTGAAGTTAAAAAGAAAGGGGGAAAGTTGGGCATGTGCCAAGCACAGAGTACATTTTTTATTTAATTATGATTATATACAGTAAAGTGGGCTTGCAGGTGAAGATAGGGAAAATAGGGCCATCTAATGTTTGTTTGCATAATAAGCAATAACAGTGGTCCTAAAAAATTTCTCTTCATTAATGTTGGTTTGCCTAAACATAGGAAACAATTAAGTTTGGTTCTAGCTCAAGTGATAAGGATGGGCTGGAATTCGAGTGAAGAAGATCTGATATACCAATACTTAATTAGAATTCACTCAATTAAAAACATGCTCTTCGAACACGTGAAATGAAATATACATCAATCATTGAGCGGAATGCTCGGCGCATAAATAAGTTGATTAATTATAGAAGGTAGAAGAGGAAGAAATTTAGTCAATTCAGGAAATTAAATGAAATGTTCAATGCTTTTGTAGTACTATAATGACAGCTTATCGACTCTCATAAGGTGAAGCAAAGTGTTGGGTTCTCTTTATGTGATATAAACAGTGAGGGATACAGGATACTGCAACTGCAAGTAAAGTCAAAGTTGATAACAACATAGGAAAAGGTTGGACATTGACAAGGACATATATATGTCTCTATTAATTAATTAAGGGATTGAAGATTCCTTAAACCAATTATAAATCTCCCCAAATTTTAATAATTATTATTATATTAATTAATAATAATCAATTAACATCCCTTGGATTCCATTGAAAATTGTCTTTTTCTTCTTTCCTGATAAGATCAGATGTGCTAGGCTGGAGAGTTAAGTGGCTTCCTCTACAAATTGCAACAACTCGTGCAGAAAACAATCATTCCATGAGTTTTATTTCCATGATGGAACGATTCACCTTGAATAAGATTACTTGTAGACGGTTAAATTATGGATATGGCTACCTATCGTTTACACAAAAAAATCAAGAAATTGTGGCGAAAAGAATTGCAAATGAAATGCTTTTTCTTTAAATAATGGATCACAGGATGAAAAATGATCAAAGTGGAGTGGAGAGACATGAAAATAGAAGGGGAATGCACAAGGTGGGATGAGCCCTAAAAGTCAAAGGCTCATGCATTTTTCCACATGCAAATTCAGGAGTCGTTCCTATCCAATGGAAACAAAAGAATTTCACATGATTTTACAGACATGTCATATGAATGAATGCCGGCATTGTGGCCTGCTACTATGCTTTCGGTATTGTACATCATGTATAAAAAGAATGTCAATTACTTCATTATACATGAACTAGAACTACATGCAATATTTATACATTACATTTTGTTGTAACTTCGGATATCCCAGGAACTAACCAAACAAATAATTAAAGCGGAAACAACAAAGCAAAATTTTCTTGTGGACCTATGCCACAAATCTGCACTATCAAATCAATCAATTACAATCAACAATCATAACAATCACTCTAGCAAACTCTCAATCTAATCAACCCAACATGGGTGATTCTCTCACAACAGCCTAAAGCTATCTTAGCTTTCTCTCACAACAATACAACTCTTTCTATCTCACACATAAAAATCTAAACAGAAACTGCTTATTTATACTAACACAAACTTGGACTCCAAAAATCCCTTTCCAATTAGGATTCTTGTCCACCAATAAAAAAAAACTCTAGAAAAATCCTAAACCAAATCTAATTAGGAATTGTGTCAAAATCCTAACAATCTCCACCTTGACTCAAATTCCTTCATCACAGCTTAATTGCTCCACCCTTTGACCAAATTTGCAAAAGTGACTTTCTTCTTTGTTGGCAAATCCACAACCTTCTTCTCAATTTGATGTGAAGATACCGATCCATCTCCTCTAATTGTGCTTCCAATCAACTCATACAAATTCTTCGAATTCTTCACTCCTTTCATCACAATCATCGAACCTTTGGTGATCTTCAAGCCTCCACCTCGGGAAGAATATCCATAACCCAAGCTATCCAACTTTCCAAGTGAAATCAAATTCCTTGTAAAGTTTGGAACATACCTCACTTTCCCAAGCATCTTGACACTTCCATCATGCAAACGAAGTTTCACACTCCCAATGCCTTCAATTTTTTCTTCACCATTATTAGCCATGTAAACAGGCTTATCACACTTCTCAAGCTTCGAAAACCATTCTTTCTTTGTGCAAATATGGAACAAGCAGAATCAAACACCCACATATCTCTAGTGTCTTTCTTTTCTTCTTGCACCATCAAAGCAACATTTTCTTCATCAGAATATTCATCACTATCAGCAGCAGCAACATTAACACCAGCCATATTCTTCTCTTTAGATTTCACGAATTCCCCCAAATCTTCCTTTAACTTCTTGTAGTAGGCTTTTATGTGTCTCATCTCATGACAATAATAATACTCCTTATTACTGAAATCAACCCTTGGCCTCGAACTTGATCTTCCTCTTTCATTGAATCTACTCCTCGATCTTGCATCAATCTTATCTTTTCCATAAGTTCTTCCACGCTCCACCGTGAGAGCACCATTCTCTTCATCTTTCTTTTCAGTCTCTTTCAATCTATCATACTCAAAAATTGCAGAAGTTACATCTTGCAAGTTCAAGGTTTTTCTACCAACCATCAAAGCTCTAGTCACAGGATCATACCTGTCGGTAAGAGAATTAATCAACAAAACAGCTTTATCAACCTCTTTCATGACTTCATCCACACTTGCCAGCTGAGTAACCAATTTATTGAACTCGTTTAGGTGTGCCCTTAAACTTGTTCCTGCCTTCATCTTCAATCCAAATAATTCTCTCTTCAAACACAACATGTTAGTAATCGATTTTGACATATAGATCGACTCCAACTTATCCATCAACTCCTTTGGGGTTTTCACATCTAACACATCATACTTAATTTCAGTAGCAAGAGACAAACGAATTGTACTTACTGCTTTTCGTTGAATATCTCGCCACTTGTTCTCAATCATCGTTGCAGGCTTATCAGCTTCAAGCGCATCTCCCAATCCTTGTTGTACTAACACATCTGTTACCGTACTCTGCCACATCTGAAAACTGTTCGTTCCATTAAACTTTTCAATCTCAAACTTCAGAGCTGATCCGCTGCTTTATGTCATCTCTAATCAACCAGGCTCTTGATACCACTTGTTGTAACTTCGGATATCCCAGGAATTAACCAAACAAATAATTAAAGCGGAAACAACAAAGCAAATTTTTCTTGTGGACCTATGCCACAAATCTGCACTATCAAATCAATCAATTACAATCAACAATCATAACAATCTCTCTAGCAAACTCTCAATTTAATCAACCCAACATGAGTGATTCTCTCACAACAACCTAAAGCTATCTTAGCTTTCTCTCACAACAATACAACTCTTTCTATTTAATACACAAAAATCTAAACAGAAACTGCTTATTTATACTAACACAAACTTGGACTCCAAGAATCCCTTTCCAATTAGGATTCTTGTCCACCAATCAAAAAAAACTCTAGAAAAATCCTAAACCAAATCTAATTAGGAATTGGGTCAAAATCCTAACACATTTTGCTCTATATGTAAGTAAGTTAAAGCCTTTCTTCAATCTTACAATTTCTCTCCTCTGTTTTCCTTTCATTTGCAGATCATCTGAGTTTTTCATTTTTCTACAGATTTAACTTGTTTTTGTTCTTCTTCAACCATAATATCCTACAACTAATCATTGAGTTAATTAATATATGTTGTAATTAATTGAGAGACTTTAAAAGTTGGAATATAAAGGATTTAGACCTCACATGTTTAGAAATAAAATTTTGTCAACTAAAGCTTTAATCTAACGTTTTTGACGAGTTCATTTTGCGAGAAAAATGGAAAAGTAAGGAAATAGGAGATTAATCACATTGAATATTGTTGAAAGTGATCAAGAAATTGATTTGAGATTAATACTTGAATATATAAAGTATGAGGTAAATTAGTGTGAAAACATATTGTCATGACAAAAATTTCTTTGAATTATTAATAAAGATTGATGTGCATATCACAACAAATATATATATATATATATATATTTTAGAAAAAGGTACTTGATAAATATTAAAGGTTGTTTACAGCTCTAGGAAAAGAAATTCCCCTTAAATCATCAAAAATAATGTCAACTACAAAACTAGAAATGCTGTTAAAAATAACAAATCTCTTGTTGCATTCTGCCGTTGTTTGCCATGACCATCAGCTACCCTATTTGTTTCCGAAAACTAATGAGACAACTTGACGTTTGGGATTTTGGACATAAATAGCTTATAATCAGAAACAATAATGCCTAAGGGATGAATATCAGTGTTAGCTTTCTCAATGAAATGAATCACAACTTTAGCATCAACAATAATATGAAGGAATACAATTCCTTTCTCAACAGCCAAAGCCAGCTCATCTCTAAGCCCCTATAATTCAGTTTGAAGGCTGTTAGCAAATCCCACTCTTCTTGAGAATCCAACAGTCCACTAACCTAAGTCATTTCTGATAACCCCCCATCCCCAAAGATTCCTGGATTACCCTCAGGATCTATCCGAATTAAGTATAAACCACCCAGGAGAGGGAAGAGTCCATTGAACATTTACCAAAGAGCTTCTGACAAGTTTCGGAGCAGATAAACCAAAATACAAAAACTCAATGACCTTATGCTGAATGTTAAAGAAAACATCATTAGGTGGGACAGACTTGCCTTGATAAAGTCTCATGTTTCTGGAGTTCCAAATGGTCCAACAAGAGTAAGCAAAGAAGGATGACCAGTCCATGCTAGGAGAAGAAAAAGTCAGATTGGAATTGATCCAATCCTTCAAATTGGTCTGGAAAAATCAGGGGGTAACAAAGGGAACAAATTCCAGACAGCCATAACAAAAGGACAATCTCTTAGGATTTGAAGGGAATCTTCTTCTGAATTAAGACAGATGTCACAAACAAAATTCGGAATGATATTTCGATGATAGAGCAAGGATTCGGTACAAATTTTATTATGAGCAACAGTCCACAAAAATGTTTGACTCAATTATGATATTGGGCAGCCCAAATCAATTTCCAAAACTTCCTATCATGATCACAGTCGAAAGAGCCAATGACTAAATCATAGGCAGTTTTCAGAGAGAAATCCCCATTAGCAGAAAAATGCCAAACAAAAGAATCATAACATAGACTTGATCTTGCTAGCAATGGCTGAAGGTAAATCAAAGGACACTAAATCCAAATTCCATTCCCCATTAGTGCAAAAAATATAGTCCTTGACTAAAAGGTTCTCCTCATTCGGTCCAAGAGTTCCCTGATTCATCTATACTATATATAAAAGTACGAATAAGGGGAAACTTTATGTTTTCCGATTGTACCTTTTTTTTCAAATATATTTCTAAATTGCCATTACTAAATAATATTAATATTTTAATTATTCCATTATTAAAATAATGGAAATTTAGATTATCCTCATTAATTAGGATCCAATATGACCAATAGGAATGCTCCACATCATCTTTAGCATCTGAAATTTTGTCCAAAACATTCTCCAAGTTGGTTTAGGAGAAGATCAATTATGTCCAGAAATTTGAAGGGCAAAATCGTCCACCGGAATGACAGAATTAGGTCTCAAGGTAAACATAAAAGTTGTAGATCTTGGAATCTTCTTTCCATCGGTACCTCATTTGCGTTTTTCTGAGCTCTGGATCAAAAGTTGTGAATTTTCTTACAAAACTGCTATTGTGAAGTCCTCCTTGAAATAGGATTTACCAATGTTGCATCGTTACTGCATCATAATTACTGATTGGACTTGAACTCTTTTTTGGGCTTCCATACGAACGGATTGGACCTAAGAATATCATATTTAGGCTTCAAGACATCTGTCTTGGCAATTTGGGCTTCATGGACTCAAACGGGCCTAATAGGCCTACTGGTCCGAAATTAGTCAAAATCAATATGATCTCCCAATCTATACTATATATAAAAGCACGAATAATGGGTAACTTTACATTTTGCGATTGTACCTTTTTTTTTCTAAAATATTTCTAAATTGCCATTACTTAAAATTAGACTTTTATGTTTTATATATGTTAATATATTATTATTGGCCAACCCAATTTCTACTATATATTATTATTATTATTTATTTATGATTTAATTTTAAATTTAAATCTTACTCAAACTATTTTATGTATATTTCTAACTACTTATCCAAATTATTAACGATAATAAATATGTAGCAAAAAAAAAAAAACGATGATGATAAATATATGATTGTTGCATTTTGAATTTTGGTATCATTTTTCTTAAACGTATGTTCATAAGGTACAATGGCCATGAAAAGAGTTTTGAATTTTTCTTTCTCCATTTTAAAATTTATGTTATTTTTGCAGTTATAAAAACTACAGTCTAAGTATGGTATTGATTAGTTCTTGTCATGTTTTGGGAATTTCATTTTCCTTTATAACTCTTTTTAACTTATTTTCTTCATTATTTTCATTATTATGTTTGATGATTGTTTAAAACGATTTTCAAAAGGAGTTGAATTTTTAAATGTATAATCATACTATAAGAACTAAACCGGATTAAATTGCAAAAAAAAAGTAACTTATTTTCTTCATCTTTTTAATACAATGTTTGATGATCTCTTAAAACGATATTTCAAAGAAGTTGAATTTTTAAACGTATGTACGAATTTTGATGATTGTTTGCTTTTGTTCTTATTAAAAAAAATTCTTTGTTTGAAAGGAAAGAAATTTAGGTCTTGGGTGAGGTGTATGGATTTTTATATCGCATTCTTGTGTAATCCTTTAAATTTAGTGTTTCCTTTGGTATTTGAGTTACTAACACTTTTTCAACATTGTTCGATTGGAAACATAAAATAATTTAATTATATTGTGTGATTTGATAATTTATACCATTGCAAGATTGTGAATTTCATATCTTTTCCCCACAACTAGAAGAGATGATTATATTACAATGGGATATTGGAGGTTAAATGCACTAAGGACAATGGTTAAACGTGAGCTGTTGAAACTTCTTAGGGAGACAGCCTCATTAATCAAATAAAAAAGTTCGTGTGATCTATAATAGAGCGACGATGAGATAAGGGCCCCGAGATTTTTGTCTGAAGGGGATCCTCTTTGATATTGGAGTTAGTAGGATATTAAGGTGTTTGGAGATACTGAAGTTTGTGGGGTCTTAAGGTGTTTAGAGAGCTTAAGATTTAAAGAGTGGAAATAATGAACTTTTACCTTATGTGTGGAGTTCTCTATATATATACAGTGTGGCTTTGGGCCGTTCTATATGGGTTCAACATTGCCCCCTAGGTTTGAGGGCGGTTCTAAAATGATTGCACAAACGGCTATGAAACTGAGCGTCAGGTGGGCAAGTTGGGACGATCTGAGCTAAACAGGCTTACCGGTCGCATAACTAGATAGTGTCGAACGTAACGGTATTCGATCAGATGTATACTCCATGTGGAGAGTGTTGAGTCGTAGAATGCTCGATTTGGTAATGAGCCCCTCTGTCGAACTGTATGGTGCTTTGTGAGATGAATGAGAGATATGCCATGAATGCCGAAAAGGGGAGTGCTCAATGTTTGAGGATTAAGTAGGAGAGTGCGCTCTAGGAATGATAGTGGATAGGAGAACTCGAGCTGATAACGTACTCCGTGAAGGAATACCGCACGAAAGAGCTCAAATAAACAATATGGTCCGTTGAAGGTTGGTGAGCATGAGAATGGAGTAATGTTGAACGAATGAAGTTCAAATTGATAATATGCTATATGGAGGAATGCTGAATGGAGGAACTCAGTGTGATAACATGCTCTATATACTACCAAGTGGAGGAACTCAATTCGAATATGTATATGTATATACTATCAAGGAAGAAATTCAATATGAATTATATATGTTTGTACGACTGAACGGACGAGTTCGATTTGTGAATGGAGGAGCTTAATATGAATGATTTATATAGTACTAAATAGAGGAGTTCAACCTGATAATGATATATAATTTTATAGAGAGATTGTCGAAATTGCATACCATATTATCAAAAAATTGTAGGGAGATTAACAAAATCTCACACAAAGATTATCAAAAATCATAGGAAGATTACAAAATTCATAGGAAAATTTATTAAAATTTTATAGTTAGGTTATCAAAGTTTCTTATGGAGTTTATCACAATTTTATAGGTAATTATCAAAATTTCATATGGTGGTTATCAAAATTTAATAGGTAATTATCAAAATTTCATAAAAATATTCAATTGAAACATGTTGGGCCACGTGCAACGCACGTGAAAGTTAAAACTAGTGCTCCTAAGTGGAACATTAGTCAACCAACTATCCATCCAAAAGTTCGTAGAGAAACCATTTTTGATAATGTTCCTACAACCCTTATTAAAAACCTCAGCCCCTTTAACCATACCACTCCAAAATCAGAGTTAGATCCCTTTCTAAGCTCTAAGCAAGGGAGTTTGTACTTACTTGTATGGGCTCTAACCTAGATATTATCAGGAGATTTTTTAGCTCTCCAGATGAGCTTGGCCATAAGTGCAACATTCCTAAATTTGACTTTACTAAGGTTAAGCCCTCCATGGCTTTTCTTTTTGGCAACATGATCCCAGCCAACCAAATGAATCTTTTCCCCTTCATCATTATCCCCCCAAAGGAAATTCTTATGAATATTATCAATCTCACTGTGAACCGAGGCACGAAGGTGGGAAACCTGCATAGGGTAATTGGCTATGGCTGAGGTAACAAACTGGATAAGGGTAGCTCTCCCAGTCAGGGAGAGAGTATGGGCTTTCTAACCAGCCAGTCTATCCCTAATTTTCTCGATGATGAAAAGGAAATCCTTCTTCCTAGCCTTTTTGTCCAAAATAGGGTGTCCTAGGTAGATTCCAAGGTTCTCGGTTTTCTTAAAACCGAGCAGGTTAGTGAGCTCTTTAGCTTTTTCATTCCCTACCTTAGGAGAGAACCAAACTCTCGTTTTGTCAAAATTGACCTTCTGGTCAGACCTACTACAAAAATTTTAAAGGGTGTTAAGGATAGTGAGACAATTATAATCATTGGCTTCGGCAAGCAGAATTACATTATCAGAAAAAAGGGCATGAGATATCTTTGGCCCCCCCTTCCCATTAGACATGGCAATCTGTGCTTCGTGTCGTGTTCCGTGTCATGTTTACATAGGGTATAAACATATATTAGGCATGACACCAATACAACACGATTATTAATCGTGTCACGAAATTCAAACACGAACATGAGACCTGTTTTTAAACGTGTACACGGGACACGAGACCTGTTTACATAATTAAGCTGTGTAACAGGTCATGACACGACACAACACATTGACACGATTCAATTTTTCAAATATTTCAATTAACTATATATATATATATATATAATTGGAGCCTAAAATGTCTGATTTTAAAATATAAAGATAAATTGTCCACAAATATCAATTCTAGCAAAGTAGCTAACATAAACTTGACTAAATAAGTAACTAAACAATTCTTTAAAAGTCTAAATAAGGTGTTTTTGGGGAATGGAATGGGTAATTGCCTAATTGGTTTGGGTATATTAGATTTTAGGGTTTTAATTAGCGTGTCTAACATGTAAGTCGTGTAACAGGTCGTCGTGTTTTCGTGTTAACCCATTATTAAGGCGTGTCTTTCGTGTCTTAAACGTGTTAATTGTGTCAAGACATGATTATGACACGAAAAACGATTACCATAATCGTGTCCGACACGATTCTGACACGAGACACGTTAAGCCAAACACAAACACAGCTAAACGTGTCTCGTTCTGTGTCGTGTCGTGTCGTGTCGTGTCAAGACCCGTATTGTCAGGTCTACTTCCCACCCTAATGGGGTTCCAATTCCTATTCTGAACATCCTTTTCAATGCAGAGGGAGAGATACCCCAGACAAAGAATAAAAAGGTAGGGTGAAATGGGGTCACCCTGCCTAGTACCCCTAAAGGCCACAAAGGAGTCAGAGGCAGTACCATTAAAAAGCACAGACAGTTTAGGAGAAGAATTGCAGGAAATAAGGCTGATAAGGTTGTCAGGGCAGTTAAAAAAGGTAAGCATTTCCCTAATGAAACTCTATTCCAATATATCAAAAGGCCTTTTCAAGGTCAATTTTAATAACCATTCAGCCCTCCTTGCAAGTGCTTGTCCTAGCAGTATGGATATAACCTCTTGAACAATAGTAATATTGTCAGAGGCTCTTTTACCCGAGATAAAAGAAGCTTGCATAAGGTTAATGAGATCATCAAGAAAAACCTTAATTCTATTAGTAATGATTTTGGTCACCAATTTGTAACAAGTATTCCCGAGACTAATAGGTCTAAACAGCTTAACAGAGTCCAGGCTCAGAGTCTTGAAGACCAGACAAATAAAGAAAGACTTCCAATTGACATTCATTTTGAAGTCAGAGAAAATCAACCTTATGGCTTCAGAGAGGTTATCCTTAATATCATTCCAACATTTTTGAAAAAATGCAGCATGGAGACCATCAGGTCCTGGGGCCTTGTAAGGTTTCATTTGCCACAAGGCAATTATGATCTCTTCCAAATCAGGCAGAGTCTACAGATTCTCAAGGCAGAAGGAATCCAACATCCTAATATTTGGAGGGCAATCTAATGGGACAAGGGCACAACTAACCATATCAGAGGCATAAAGGTCTTAGAAGAAGTTTAGGACATGTGAAATGCACTCTTTATCAAAAATCTAGTTGACCAGATTATCCTTGAGACCATAAATCCTATTGTTCTTTCTTCTGACAAGGGTGGAGGAGTGGAAAAACTTAATATTATTATCACCCTCATTAAGCCAGTCAATACGAGACTTCATTGCCCCATAAAGTCTCTTCTTGTTTCAGCACGCTAGCAAAATCAAGTCTAAGTTCTTTGTCAAGATCAAGAAGGAACTCAGAGAGGTTTTCGGCAAGATCTTTCTGGGTGCCATTAAGACGAGATAAAAGCCTTTAAAAAAAGAAAAACATTACCAAAGACATTAATGTTACAATTCCTAACCAGTTCAATGAAACAGATAACATTCTTATCAAAATCAACATTATTCCAAGCAAATTTAACCAGATTAAAAAAGGAAGGATCAGTGAACCACATAAGCTCAGATCTAAAGGGTTTTTGCCATGTCACAACAAATATTTTGGTATATAAATACTAATGAGAAAAAGAAGACATAGAAATAATTCAAAACTAATATTTCAATGGTACCCAAAAAAAGGTACAGTACTTGAATGTTGACCCAAGTATGTAACTCAAATATCATGACGTGATGTTATATATATTGTCAAATATACGTACAAAGAATTTCTCGAAAAAAAATATACATACAAAGAAATGAACATTCTCCCATAATTTACACTCAATCAATTATTTCCTCAACTATTACAAAAAAGAACAAATTGGTAACTTCTCTTTTACTTGGAGCAATTCTGTACTTGAATGTTAATGTTAGGATTTAATAATGAATAAATATCAAACACAATCAAAATGCTTGCTTACATGTATTAGAAAAAGATTTCCATGAGGCACGTAACAATGTTTTAAAACAAACATTTGCAATATTCCAATTATTGAACTTGATATTTCTAGTACAAGAGAGATTTAAGCCTTCTTTCTCCCTTATCTTCTACTCCATATTTTTAACCAAAAATTAGGATTCGAGAAGAAAAAAACCTCCAATTTGCAAGAGAAGAAACATTTCTTATACATGTTGACCGGTACATTAGTAAACAATCAGAAATATAATTAAACCAAGGTTTTTAATTACATGGATCATTCTAAAAAGTCCACTTTTAGAATCTCATCAGGATTGTGGCACATAATCTATTTTGAATCAAAATCAAAACATATATCTTGCATCCTACCTTGTCAAATCCAACTCATGTAATTATTTATTTTAACCACTACCTCTTTTTTACATCAATTTTAACTACTACCTTTAATCATGGTTAAATTTGAATAGTTTGATAAAAAAATTAAGTTAAGAATTATATTATTTTATTCATATTAAGCTTATTTTTTTCATGTCAAGATCTTTTTAAAAAGGAAAGTTTTTTCTTTTTCTTTTTTAAAAAAATTGGAGGCATGAAAATAAGAAAAATGGATTTCTATAATTAATAGGAGTTGAATTTGGTAAGTTAAGATGTAAAATTAATTTTGGATTTTATTCAAAATAAATGATGTGACATCATTTAAATGAAATCCTAAAAAAATATCACTTTTTAGAATCATGTTATTATAATTATAAATAAACTCTTAAATACAAACGTGACGGAGCGCGTTTAAAATTCTTGAGTTTGAGATGTTAACGTGTAAATCTATCTTTATCAATTTAACATTATTAACATTTATGTCTATATCAATTTTAGCATATAAATTGTGTGCATGGTGTTAGGATTTTGACCAAATTTCTAATTAGACTTGATTTGGAATTTTTTAGAGTTTTTTGATTGGTGGACAAGAATCTTAATAGGAAAGAGATTATTGGAGTCCAAGTTTGTATTAGTATAAATAAATAGTTTATGTTTAGGTTTTTTGTGTGAGATAGAAAGAGTTGTATTGTTGTGAGAGTAAAAGCTGAGATAACTTTGTGTTGTCGTGAGAGAATCACTCATGTTGGGTTGATTAGATTGAGAGTTTGCTAGAGAGATTGTTATGATTGTTGATTGTAATTGATTGATTTGATAGTGGAGATTTGTGGCATAGGTCCACAAGAAAATTTGTTTTATTGTTTTCCGCTTTAATTATTTGTTTGGTTAATTCCTGGGATATCAGAAGTTACAACAAGTGGTATCAAGAGCTTGGTTGATTGAAGATGGCAGACATTAGTGGTGGCAGATCAGCTTTGAAGTTTGAGATTGAACCGTTCAATGGAACAAACAGTTTTTCAGATGTGGAAGAGTGCGATAATAGATGTGTCAGTACAACAAGGATTGGGAGATGCGTTTGAAACTGATAACCCTGCAGCAATGAATGAGAATAGGTGGAGAGATATTCAACGAAAAGCCAATAAGTACAATTCATTTGAATCTTGCTACTGAAATTAAGTATGATGTGTTAGATGTGAAAACCCCAAAGGAGTTGATGGATAAGTTGGAGTCGATTTATATGTCAAAATCGATTACTAACATGTGTTGTGTTTGAAGAGAGAATTATTTGGATTGAAGATGAAGGTGGGGAAAAGTTTAAGGGCACACCTAAACGAGTTCAATAGATTGGTTACTCAGCTGACAAGTGTGGATGAAGTAATGAAAGAGGTTGATAAAGCAGTTTTGTTGATTAATTCTCTTACCGACAAGTATGATCCTTTGACTAGAGCTTTGATGGTTGGTAGGAAAACCTTGAGTTTGCAAGATGTGACTTCTGCAATTTTTGAGTATGAGAGATTGAAAGAAACTGAAAAGAAAGATGAGGAGAATGGTGCTCTCACGGTGGAGCGTGGAAGAACTTATGGAAAAGATTAGATTGATGCAAGATCGAGGAGTAGATTCAATGAAAGAAGAAGATCAAGTTCGAGACCAAATGTTGATTTCAGCAATAAGGAGTGCTATTATTGTCATAAGATGGGCTACATAAAAGCCTACTGCAAGAAGTTAATGGAGGATTTGGGGGATTTCATGAAATCTAAAGAGAAGAATAAGACTGGTGTTAATGTTGCTGCTGCTGATAGTGAGGAATATTCTGATGAAGATGTTGTTTTGATGGTGCAAGAAGAAAAGAAAGACACTAGAGATATGTGGGTGTTTGATTCTGCTTGTTCTGAACATATTTGCACAAAGAAAGAATGATTTTCGAAGCTTGAACATATCAGCGACATGACGGTGTCGTTAGGCTGATCGTTTGAGAAGGGGCAAAGCGTCCAAAAATTGAGAGTTGAAGGGGCAAAATGTCCAAAATTGAAGTTCAGGGGTAAAACGTCCAAACACTACAAGTTCAAGGGGGGAAATGGTACTTTTGCTGTTTTGAACTGCTTTGTCTTGCTTCTATCCTTAGCTAAAAGTGATTGGCTGTAGGCATGGAATTAAATATATGCCGATACCTCGATATATCCGATATTTGTACCTCTCGATATAAATATCAAAAAAAGTTTCAATGTCACCGAATATCTGTCGATGTATCCGTATATCCGTTGATATTTATCTTTTTATTCAAATATCTGTAAATATCCATATTAAATAAATATTTTTTTCGTTTTTACATCTACGATTAAAAATATAAGCGACATTTCGATGAATTTTTCATGTTTTCAAAAATATTAGCAATTGAAGTCCTTTTCTACAAAAGTGTGGTAATAGACTAATAGTAATATCAACAATTGTTTGGTTTAAGTGATTCGGTTTTATATAGACCCGATGCATAATATAATACAATTTCATTTGAATGACTTTTGGTCATTTATTTAATAGTAATATTCCTGACATTGCCAATTTGATTTTTGTCACAATAATTTTATGTCAGTTTATTTTTTTTCGAAAGCTTTCTTCAAAGTAATAACCACATAAAATCTTAAAAGTAACATTAGCTTTTTAATTCATACAATTTGGTCAGATTTAGTTTTGATCATCTATTTAATAGTAATATTCCTCACATTCCCATTTTGGTATTCGACACAACACTTTTAAGTCAAATTTTTTTGCCCAAAACTTTCTTCAATGTAAAAATATAATCACTCCGAAATAATTGGTTTGAAGAAAACTTGAATCTTCTATCCATGGGCGCTTGAACCGTTTCAATTGGTTTTGCGGCTTAAAAGTTATGATTTTCTCCCTAAAATCACTCCAAAACAATCTTACAAGCTCAAGGACACAAACATGAGACTTTATCATAAAAACCAATAGAAAGTGCAATATTAATAGTTAAAATGTAATATAAATGGAACCAAAATAATGTAAAACAATTTTTTTGCTACAAAATGATGTAACATAATTAATGCACTTGTAAATATGATCTATTACTTTCTTGCTTAAAAAAAATCATCTAAACTTTTGTATTTAATGAAGTGATTTATTTGGTAACCGTCATTTTGAAGAGAAAACAAATGTATGATTAAATTAGTATATCTGATGTATACATGTTATATATAAATATATATACTTTTTGCAGTAAAAAACATTAAAAAAATAAAAAATAATGTCTACATATACTCTATTTATCATATCTTGACTCTAAAATATGTGGAAATATATGAATAACCATTGGTCAAAATTTCAAGACAAAATTCAAATGTTTACAATAAATATCCATTGTTTTAGTGCTTTTTTGACCACTTATTTTTTAATTTCATCAATACCTCAATATATCCGTCGATATCTGGATTAAACTCCTTGGTTAGGACAATTTGGTCTTAATTTAATTGGATGAAATTTGCGCACATCACACCATGTCAATTATATCACATCAGAGCACGTTAACACACCGATAACCACAAAACTGAATTTCTTCTAATTCAGGCATTGTTTTTGAAACCGGACCGATGGTTGAATCGGGTACCGGAGGCCTATCGGGTCCGGAAAACATAGTCCTTGCAAAGCTTATTATGATGAGATTTGAACCCTTAACATAGTAAAAAAGTCATAAATTACTTAACCACTTCAACACAAAGCTTTTTATGTCATTGTTATGCAACATATTATATTTATTGTATATAAAATTGTTTTTTTAGTCTCAATTGCCCTTAACGGACCGGACTAGCGGTCGACCGGATCCCTTGCTGGTCCGGTTTCAAAAACCTTGAATTCGTGTTAATTTATTTATTTGTTGTACCGAAGCAAAGTTTCAGGTTAAATTATATTCAAAGTGATATAATTTGAAAACTAAATCATCTGAAAGAAAAGATCAAGGTTCAATTTATAATTTTGATAATAGTTGAGGGGCTAGAATTGGGCCAACGCTTAGGAAAGGTTGAAATTTTTTAGGTTTAGGAAAGGTTCTTGACACGTGTACGGTGGAGGTTAGTTAGAGGAAATGAGCCGTTGAAAAAGATGAAAAAAGAGGAGACTTTACCTGTAAAGGGGAAATACCGGTTTTTACTGGAGAGAGAAATTTAACCCAAAATTTTAATGACCTAATCCAACCACCCTTCACTTTTTTTTTCCTCAACAAAAAAAAATCCAGTTTAGCATGGGAAAAAAGTATGTTATTTTGTTGAAGATAAACTTCCTCAGGATTCTTTGAGCATGAGAAAAAAATTGATCCAAAACAAAATAAAATTTAGGTGGCATCTCTTGAAAGTGAATTGATATATCTTGTAATTTCCTGTCTAAATCCCTTGTTAATTACTGCATTAGTTTGACCAATTGGGAAATTTTATCCAAATGCCGCCCTGAAAAACACGATTACAACAGTGCTCAGATCAAACACAGTTTGTAGTTCTCGTGGCGCACCTGATTATGGATCAATTCTCATTTCATTGTACTGATTATTTACTTTAAAAGCTCGGGTAAAAAGTTGCCATCCATTATGGCTTGCGGTGCAAATGCTAGGCAGAGAAGTCCTATACATATCAATGGCGATGGCGATGGCGATGACAATCAAAGTTATAACAAAAATCTTGTGAACTAAGTTGTAAATTTTTTAAAAAATAAATAAATAAAGACCCAATTTTGCAACGTCGATTCATTTAATTTCACTTACTTCAAGGATGAAAATTACACAAGCTCTTTTGTTTTTTACTATTTAATTTTAGGTGGTCAGCTAAAGTAATTTTGAAGGAGATATATCTCAATTTGACTCTTCCTAACTCGAAACTCAATTTGAATGCAGGTACTTGGATTAGGGTAGGTATTGAAAATTTAACTTGAAATGATGGGTAATATGGTCATCTCATATCCTTTTTAGTTAATTATTTAAGTTCTTATTTTTTTTCCTTATTTCCTTCCTTCTTTTTGGCCGAATTCCTTATGTCCTTCCTACTAAATATTATTTGATATATATAAATAATATTAACAATTAATAATATGATAATTAAGATTAAAGTTAATGTTTAATATTCAGATATCATGTACTAACTACTAAGCATCTCTAATTTCTTATGTAGCCATTGGCCATTCTTATCAAAATTAAATTAATTCATGTACATACATATATATACTTTAGCAATAGGAGAAGGGGTTTGAGGTCATAAAAAAAGGGTTAATGTGAAAGTATGTCAATAAAATATTTCAATCACCAAAATTTCATCCGTCCAATTCTTCCCTCCACATATTTTTGTAGCACCCACCATTTTTCTTAAAAAATTAAATCACAACCAAATTTTCAACAACCCCTTCCCTACATTCCAACTTTCGGTTTAATCTTACAAAATTTAATGTTGCATTAGTTCAATTTTTTGTTTCCCACATTTTTTTTCACTCCAATGCACCCTAAAAATTTAAATGATGGGAGGAATTTATAATTTCCCATTCAAATTATCATAAACTAACTACTCAGTGGTAGCTATTTATTTCAAATTCATAAATATAGAGCTTGGAAACTGTTTATACCTCAATTTACAATTGAGGGTAAATTGGTCTTATCATAATTATAATCAAGATGTGTGGTTAGGATTTAATCAAAATTCCTAAAGAAACTAGGTTTCTGCACCACCCTGATTCAAATTGAATTAGGAAAGTCTTGTAAATTAATTGCAAGGGCTGAAATTAATTAATTACTAATTAAATAATAATTATTTTTTGAATAATTATTATTAAATTTCTAGTGTATGCCGCTGCTACCCAGTTGAGTGGCACACAGAATCAAATCAGAAGCAGTTTCCTTTAATATTGCTGCCTGATAAGGAGGCAAACAAGTAAATAAGGAAAATTGCTTATCATCTGACCATGAGATGAAAAATACCTCATGGACATACATAGCAAGGCCCAAGTCGTCTCCCAGTCAGAGGAGAGGCCGCCCTCTGCCCTGCAGAGAGACATTTTTCTCTTCTTGCAGGAAGGAGGCAGAGAGTAGGGCTGCAAACGAGCCGAGCTCGAACGAGCTTGAACACGAACTCAGTCTTGTTCGCGAACATTTTGCTTTGTTCAAGCTCGGCTCGTGTTCGTTTAAATATTTTGGTGTTCGTTCGAGCTCGGCTCGTTTAAAATTTAGAGTGTTCGAAGCTCGTTCAAGCTCGGCTCGTTTAAGAAAATGTTCGTGAACATCAAACGAACATGTTAACGAACAATAATTGAACATTTTTACAAAAATTGAAATTGCTCATAAACAAAAATTGTTCATGAAACAATATAATAATTCCCTATCAAATGAAAAAAAAAAAACGAACAAAAGATTATATAATTTTATATATATTATATATAATAATTAAATTTTAATTTAAATATATTAGATAATAGAATATTATTATTTTTATTAATAATATATATTATTATTAATATATAAATAATTATATAATAAACGAACGTTCGATTATTATATAAACGAACACTTAAATGAACAATAAACGAGTCTGTTCGTGAACACTTAAATGAACAATAAACGAGCCTGTTCGTGAACATAAACGAACTGAACACATCTTGTTCAAGCTCGGCTCGTTTAATAAATGAACACTAAATTTTTGTTCAAACTCGTTTGTTAACTAAATAAACGAACATAAATGAACTTTAATCGAACCCATTAACGAGTTGTTCATCGAACTCGCTGTTCATTTGCAGCCCTAGCAGTGACTTGCTTATTGGATTTTATATTCGTTGCTAACTCTAAACAGAGATGGTTCTCCAATCAGTCTAAATTTTAGTACAATAAATTAGTCAAACAATTTGTAGATTTCACACTTTCCTTCAACTTGAACAATGTTTAAACGAGTCTGGAGAAGAATTAATACAATTTTTCGTTAATAAGAAGAGAACGAAAATTGATTGGTAGGTATAACTCTATCCACACCCACTACTTAAAAGAAAATCAATACTATATCGTTAAATCTTACGTAAATATGTTTGACATACAAATTTCAAACTAATTTAATTTGTACTTTTTATTA
>AWUE01012332.1:0-30590 GCA_001974825.2 Corchorus olitorius
AGTACTACCACTACACTAATTATATACCACTAAATTTTGTTAAGCAAAAGTCAGCAACAGCAAGTGAACCAACATTCCATCCAAGCCCAGCAAACCAATTTCCTGTCCAGATATGAGATTCCAGCAACATTTAGTAGTAACAAAACTGAAAATGTAAAATGCAAGCATCAATTATGAACAAAAATTGGTTACCTTCAATGCAGTCCACACTGTACAACCTTAAACTCCATTTTCAATTATCAAGTATTGGATCCAAGGATCTCTTGGATGTTTCTAAGCAAGCATTAAAAACAAATTTAAGTATAAGCAAAGCAATCATGCAATTCAAAAAGTAAATAATGAAATTACATAATACAATAATACATACCTAAACCAATCTCATCAAGCTTTATTAGATCTTCTTGATCAACATTTGGATCATATTTTGAAGCTCCACGAATCCAGTCTTGAGCGCAAATCAATGCTTGGACAACTTTTGGATGCATACAACTCCTAAAGACATCTAAAACCCTTCCACCCGTGCTGAATGCGGATTCGGAAGCGACCGTGGAAACTGAGATTGTCAAAATATCCCGTGCAAGAGCAGCTAGGACAGAGAACCTGTGCCTATTAACTTTCCACCATGTCAAGACATCAAATTCATCTCCTTTCTTGACATTTTCAGTCTCCTCCTTTAGGTACTTATCAAGCTCAGATTGGTTTTCTTCCTTGCCAGTCTCCATTTTGTGTTTTGTAAACTGAGAGAGTACATCATCATCATCATCATCATCCAACAACATGTGCACATCAACAGTAGCAGTTTGATGAGAAGAGGAAGAGGCAGTAGCTTTAACAGCCGGGGCAATCTCCATAGCAGGCGCCATCATTCTTCTATACTCATAAAATAGTTAATGAGTAACATCATTAACCTTGCTAACCATGGCAGAAACTTTAGGATCTATGGTGGGGTACGTCTTGGTCAAGCACCAATCCACAAACTCAAGCTTTTTCCTCGGATCCAACACACTTGCAACATAAAGAAGCATGTTGACCTTGTCCATTGAACCCCAATACTTCTCAAACTTCACAACCATTCTAGTTGCCATGTTCTTGATGTCATCATTCTCATCAAGCTGCAATTCCTTCATTCTCACATAAACAGAGCAAATTTCTTGAAGGAATGTGTTTGAAGTCACATAAGAAGCACCTAAAATAATAAGAAAATATGTTAGTTATAAATTTTACTAAAAGGATAACCGAAATGAAATTAAAAACATTTGAAATTGAAATTACCTGAAACCTTTAAAGTTAACGAGTAGAACTTCTTCAAGAACTGCATTAACAATCGAGCTTTTTCCCAATCTGATTCTGTCGGTGGCCCCCCACAACATGCATCTAATTCAGCTCTGAAATTAGGGTCTGCATCGTCATAGACATCAAATGCCTTCTCATATCTGTGAGCATGTTCTAACATGAGGTAGGTGGAATTCCACCTAGTGGAAACATCACCACACAACCCAAGTGCAGTATCGATCTTCTCTTTTTCAGCCAACTCTTTGAACTTACTAAGCCTTGCATTTAAATTTCTGATGTACCTAATAGATTCCCTAATCTTCTGAACAGGACCTTGCATTTGCTTTTCCTTTAATCCATCATTAACAACTAAATTCAAGATATGAGCCACACATCTCATGTGTAAGTACTTCCCACCCAAGACACTCATTCTAGAATTCCCAAATTTTTTCTTCAAATAAGCTAAAGCAGTATCATTATTAGTAGCATTGTCAACTGTTATAGTTAAAACCCTGTCTTCCAAACCCCAATCCTTTAAACATTTTTCAATTGCTTTTCCAATAAAATCACCTTTATGACTACTAATGGGCTGAAAATTTATTATCCTTTTGTGTAAAACCCAATTTTCATCAACAAAATGTGCAGTCAAAGCCATGTAATTGATTCTTTGACATGAACTCCAAGTGTCTGTAGTTACACAAACCCTACCCGAACTAGAAGCAAACAACTTTTTCAGTTTCACTTTCTCATCTTCATACATATTCACACAAACTCTAGTAACAGTAGCCCTTGAAGGTATTTTAAACCTAGGACAAATTTGTAATATGAATTCTATGAACCCTTTCCCTTCAACAAACTTAAAGGGCAACTCATCAAGAATAACCATTCTTGCTAAACTTCTCCTAATAGCATCAACATTATATTTCCAAGTACCAACACCCCCTGCCCCATCATCCCCACTAATAAAAACCAATTCAGATTGTTTAGGGTCAGAACTAGAGGTAATACTAGGCATTTTCTTGCATCTATTCAAGTGATTCTTCATGGTACTAGTTCCATTGGTGGAGGGGTCTGCAGCATATTCTCTATCACAATAATTACATCTACTTCTTTTACTACCATCAGGCTATTCAAATTTAGTGAAATGTTCCCAAACTACAGACCAAGACTTACTTTTTTTTTTCTGGTGGAAGAGTTGCTGTAGTTGGTGGTGGCGGCCTCTTCTTGTTAGTTGGTGCAATTGGCGGCCTCCTCGTTGATTCTTGACTTTGAACTGCACCAGGTGGAGGTGGTGCAGCAACCTCCTCCCCAATAGTATCAACATTAGTGTCTGAACTTGAATGCTCGCTATTAAGTAAAACACAAATGCAGAAAAGCAAGTATTATATAGTTTCTCAAAGAGAAAAACAGAAACAGAATGTTGAAACAGTGCTACTGTTAACCAAGTGAAACTACTAAACCAAATGGAAACAGAAAAACAGAATCAAGGATGTCTAAAAACATAAACAGAATGTCTAAAAATAGTTTAAACTTTAAACCAAATGGTATAATTTAACTGATCATTTTAACTAAGTTATTAATTTAAACTAAGTTAATTTTCAATTAATCGATAAATTGTACCGATCAATGGCGGTCAATTTTTAGAGGCTCACCTTACCAGACTAGCCTCCAATTGCAAGTTGTCTGGTACGGTCCAGTTTGGTTTTTCACTCATTATGTGCCAAGGCAGAAAGGTCCAAAATATGAGAAGAAAAATGTAGCATAGATAATGAACTTTCTGTTCTAACATAGATTTAACTAATTAAGTCCACATCCTAACCATCAACCTTGTCAGGATAAAATCATTGATGGCTCAGTCAACATGTGCATATATATGTCTTCTGGATGCATTTCATGACTCCAGAACCAATTTTGAAAAGTGGCATGGATGTGTAAATCCAAATAAAACTAGTCATGAAACAAATTAAATAACTATCTAATGCATGTGGCAAAAGATGCTAATGGGACACTAACCCAACAAAGAATTAGTAACAAGTAAATTTTAAACACATGTACACTAATATCAACTCAACAAAAAGATCATTAAAAGTATGACAACCAGTTCAAGTAAATTTTAAACTATCTATGTTTGTCCATAATAAACTTGAATTGTTCAACAGTTCAAGAGTTTATACTTTATATGGCTAATATAAGAAGATTGCTTAAACCAAATGGAAACATGACAAAACAGAGGTTAACCGTTAATACTATCCAATGATCCAAATTCCATTAGTACTCTCAAAAGTTCATAAACAAAAGCCTAAAGTAAATTAACAACCTAGCAGTTGATAGTAGTGAGTTTCCCCAATTCATATACTAACGAATGCTGCTACTGACGATACCAATTACCAAAACCATTTTCATTCAATAAGACATCAAAAACAGAGCATCAAATTAAACACAACCATTCATTTCAAATTCATGAGCAAATAAGCCAAAAAAAACCCCTAATTAATTAATAATTCTGATTCAGATTCAGAAATTAGGGTTTCATTAAATTAAATTCACAACAAAAAATGCTAATAAATTAAAAATTGAAAAGAAATTTATTTTACCTTCATTGCCGTTGCCACCACCATCCAAATTAAGGTTTTCCATATCTTTCAAACCCTAAAATCGAAACAGAATGATGTTTTTTGCCTAACCCGAACAAAATTTTGACAAATTAAAGTACCCCTTAACTGAACAGTGGATGATCGCAGAGAGTGAAAGAAGTAAAGAAATCAGTGGATTTTTCGGGGTTTGAAGATTAGGGAAACGTTTGTTTGGTTTCGAAAACAAGAAAATGGAGAAAGAAGATGATTTCAGGGACAAAAACAAGAGAGGAATGGTCGGAAATGGAGGTTTCCCGGTGATGGCACACCTGAGAAACCAAGCTTACCGTCATCGAGAAAGGAGAGAAAGTCGAGAGATGAGAGAAAAAGAAAAGAGAGTGAGACAAAAAAATGGGTTCTTTTTTAGGTTAGGTATTATACTATATATATTTTCTGAATTATAAATTTATATATTTAATTATTTATATATATAATAAAACTAAAAAGTATTATATATTTATAATTATATATATATATATCAAAACGACGTCGTTTTGATAATCGGTTTTTCGATCGGTTTCGGTTCTCTCTCTCAGGACCGTCACCGACCGAATAAACCATTTAAACCGAGGCCTCAATCGACTAAACCGCCTAACCGAATTAACCGTATCGATTGATCCATTTTACACCTCGATCGGTCGGTTTTTTCGATTTAAACCGACCGATGAACATAATTAGAAATTGAGATATACATCTTTTTACCAAAAGATAATTATTTAAATAAAATATCAATGATCATAATTTTACTACTATAACAAAATAAAAATGAGATATACATCTTTTTACCAAAAGAAACTTATAATTTTTTTTAGAGATATATCATACTTTACTTATGTTCATTCTTCATGATATTTTTATTTAATATTATTACTCTTCTTAACTATTCTTGACAAAAAAAAAATCTCACATGGGCCATGGGTAAATGTAAAATATATTGCTTTAAAGTTTTATTAATGATAAAATAAATTGCTTTACACTTTTGTATGACAAGTGTGCCATGAGTAGATTGCTTTAAACTTTTCTTTTATGACAAGTGGGCCATAGGTAAATGTTGATATGCTTTTACCTTTCCGGTTAATATCACTTGTAGTTCAGGTGGATTTCAACACTTTCAACAGTCCATATTGTCTCATCTAACTCTACACGTGTCCCTGACCTTTCCTAAACCTAAACAATTTTAACCTTTCCTTAGTCGCCACCCAATTGTAGTTATAACATTTTTGATAAAATAGTTATAAGAAATTCATTATTTTGATTTAAAATGGCCAATATTGTCTATAACAATATTTTTATTTTATATTAGTCTTTCAACTAACTCTTTTTTGTGACATTTGGTCGATAACTTTATACTAAATTTTTACTATAGAAAACAAAATTAGTCTTTCCATAATGATTCATTAAATTTTACATTAATTATACAACTTATTTAAGGTTTTAACTTCTAAGTTCTATACCTTCATGGTTTAAAAGTTCAATTTAAGGATCAAAGTAAAATACATTAATATAACTCATAATTCCAATCCTAGAGATTTAAGTCTTAATTAATCGGTATACAAATATATATAGTATATATATTTAGGCCATGTCTCTGATTTGTACTATATATATTATATATATAGTATAATAGACTTTCAAATCTGATTTCTATTTTAGGCCATGTCTCTTTTGTTCATTTCTTTAGGGAGGCAAACTATTTTGCTGATTCCTTGGCCAAGCTTGGTGTCTCTAGAACATCAAACTTGATTGCTTGGTTGTAATCTCTTACCTTATTATTAATAATATTTATTACTTTACAAATAAAAAACAAATATATATATAGTATACATATATTATATAAGAATCAAAATTGAACAATAACTTGATCCAATGATCCTTGACTAACATATAAATTAAATATTTAAACTAAATTAACCGCAGCATTTAAATTTTAAATTAACATAAATAAAGAGTAAATATTTGATGCACTAACAGTGTATATGAGCTATACACTGTGAGGCTACCAAATTGTGACACATCGTTAATGAATCAAATAAAAAACTTTTAGACCCTTCTTAATAAATTTCAATAACTTCTTATTTTTTCTGAATAAAAATCCTTTTATTAATTTAATTTTCTTCTCACTTTCTCATTTATATCTTCTCTCTCAAACTTTTGTCGTCATTCTTATGACAAAATCTTTTCCCAATCACAGTTCTGAGTAAAACTAAACCATTAAGACTAAAGGTTCAAATAAGGACTTCAACTTTTCAAATAAGCTCAAATAAGGGCCTCAAAACACAATTTCAACAAATTAAAATACATATTTAAATACATATTTAGTAAATTATGACATTTTGTGCAAGATGTTAGTTAATACTAGTGAGTGAGGTGTATATAAATTAAAAAGCACGGAAAAATTTTATATCATACTTTGTTTATTGAATTTATTTGGATTAAAATATTTTGATTTTTTAATTAATATGATAACATCATTTATCTATCAAAATTGATGTGTAGGCATGACAAGCATCAGTTTTCATCTAAGGAGAACCTAATTTGTAAAAATTTACTTCGTACGTCTTCTAATTTGTTAAAATTGTGTTTTTGGGCCCTTATTTGAGCTTATTTACAAAGTTAGGGTCCTAAATTGAGATTGGGAAAAGATTTTGTCATAAGAAGGTTGCAAAACACAGATTTAAACCACCTAGTGAAAATACCATCAGAGGAGCAAGGTTCATTAGATGCGATCACACCCATCACAATCTTTGTTGAGAATCCAAAGAAACGAATGTAAAAACGATGGGTGGTAGCAACATTTTTATGTCATGTAACTTCACACTCATGTCCAATGGAAAAAAACTAAATGTAAAAGATGGGGAAGTCTCTCCCTGAACATTCAACAACCATTCGCCGCCTGCTATCATTCCGTCACCTACCCTCCTCCCTCTATTTTCATTAAACTCTCGCTTTACACATGGAAGACGCTTCAATTTTTCTCATTAATAGCTTTGATGGTGAAGCTGAAAAAGCATCAAATGCATTTGAGTCAAACAAGACTGTAGCAGGGGACTTTACCACTGCCATTTCCTCAGTCTCTCCAGGTAAGATATCTTACAAGGACTCGTTAAATCTTGGAGTCTTTGGCAGTTTTGTGCAAGAAAGTCAACAAACAGAGCAACCGAAAATGATTGGTACAAGCACTGAGTCTTCTTCGAATGACCAAGTTATCATTATCACACTTAGCTCAGCTGACAAAGAGCGAATTTCAAAGAGATGGTCACAATCGCTTATTGTCAAGGTTTATGGCAAACGAGTTGGCTTTAAATTTCTATCTCTCAAACTTCAACAACTATGGAAGCTACAGAAATTCCCAGCGATTGTCAATCTTGGAGAGGATTTCTTCCTTTTGAAGTTTGAACATGAAAAAGATTATAATTATGTGCTGAAAGAAGGACCATGGTTCATTGGTGGTTATTTCTTAACAATCCGGAAATGGGAGCCAAATTTCAGAGCATCGGAAGCTACTTTCTCATCGGTGGCTGTATGGGTTAGATTAACCGAACTGCCGGTGGAACTTTTTGATGGGGAAATCTTAAAGAAAATTGGTCAGGGTTTTGGAACACTCATCAAAATTGACGGCCACACGTTAGCTGGAGAGAGGGGAATGTATGCTCGATTTTGTGTCCAAATTAACATGGACAAACCTTTAAAAAAATTTGTTGTTATTGAAGGAAGGTGATGCGCCAAGGGCTTATCATGGTCTTGAAGAACACAATGAAGATCATAGAGAGGATGAACATATGGTGTGCGATACAAGTTCATTGAATCCTTTCCATATGTGGTGCGCTACAAGAAAGTTAAGGAGAATGTTGTAGCCGTTGCTTTATCAAGAAGGTATGTTTTACTTTCCATGCTTGATTCTAAGTTTCTTGGATTTGAGTTTATTAAGGAATTATATGCTAGTGATGCTTACTTTCGTGATGTGTTTAAAGCATGTGAAAATTCTGGATTTGGGAAGTATTATAACCATGATGGATTTTTGTTTAAAGAATCTAGATTGTGTATACCTGCTTGTGCTTGTGAGGGAATCGCATGAGGGAGGTTTAATGGGTCACTTTCGTGTTGATAGAACATATGAGATATTGCATGAACACTTCTTTTGGCCTAAGATGCGATATGATGTAGGGAAGCTGATAAGTCCATATTTTTACATAATTATTGGTGTTAATTTAGGTGTTTATTTTATCAATTTTGATTATTTGGTGCTTAATTTCCTTTTATTTTAATTTATAGGCTCAATTGAAGACTTTGTGAAGAAAAGGGACCAAATTGAAGGAAAATAAAAGCTGGATGCACAAATTAGGAATTTTGCCAGGAGAAATAAATTGAAGATTTCCGCATGAACAATCTGTGGTAGCCCGCGCGCGGGGCAACTCTTGCCCATGCGCGGGCAACCTTGCTTTCAGACGCGGGAATTCTCCTGGTACAAGCCGCGTGCGGGCAGACCTTGGACGCGCGCGGGCACGCCGATCTGGACCCGATTTTGACAAGTTTTTCTCCTATTTTTGATTGGATTTCACCTAATTTCAACCAATAATTATTTTCTACGAATTTTGGATCAATTAAAGTCAGATTCCACTTATTCCTAGTCCCTTTAGGATTTATTAATTATTTGTAATCTTTATTTTATTTTTCCTATTTCTTTTAGGTTTAGAATTTTAACCCCTATATAAAGGGAGGCTTTGTACTTAGAATGGAGAAGAACACAATTTTGGAGACAATTCTCTTCCACTTTCTTGTAGACAATTTTAGGGAGTTTTTCTTCCTCTCTCATGTTCTTTATTTATTTTATAATAGTTTATGTTTTTATTTTCATGAGCATGAGTAGCTAAATCCTTAATTAGGGTTTTAGGTGTAGCCAATTGGGGATTAATATTTGATTTTATGTTTTGAATTGATTTTTTTAAGTTGGATTTGTTTTTCTTGTTCTTCATACAAATTATATGCCTGGCCATCATATAGTTTATCTTAGGGATTGTGTCATGTACTGACGGGTGAAGCATAATCTGCACACTAGGAAAACAAACAGGTTAGACTGGATCAGACATGAATCTTAGGCTAATTTGATAGGTGAATAATTACTTGTTCTTAATGAATCTAGTTAATTAGGTTGACATCGACGGATAGTGAATCTAATTAGTTAGGTATTTCTGTGTTGACGTGACGGAGCACATAGGTAATTAAGTGTAATTCTATTCTAGCTTTGCATCAATTCAATTCATAGGTCAATTATTGATTTCCCAATTAGGTGAAACCTGAAGCCCTAAGCCTTTTAATTATTGTTTTCACATCTTATTCAATTCTCTGCTTTCATAATTTAGTTGTTTTTAATTTAAATTGCTTTGATCACTCTCAATTTTCTTTCTTTTGATAGAATTAATTGCAATAGAAATTAATTGTTCCTTGTGGGTTCGACTCCTGGAATACTCTAGGATTTTATTACTTCAACTGACTCTGTGCACTTGCAGATTTGGTTCATCAGAAGCATGTTTCTAGTTGCATTACTTGTTTGCAAGCTAAATCTACATCTAAACCTCATGGTTTGTATACTCCTTTGCCTATTCCTCATGAACCATGGACTCATATTAGCATGGATTTTGTGTTAGGATTACCTCGTTCTAGGAAAGGTAAGGATTCTATTTTTGTGGTTGTTGATAGGTTTTTTAAGATGGCACACTTCATTGCATGCACTCAAACTGATGATGCCATTATTGTAGCTAATTTGTTCTTTAAGTTGATTGTTAGACTACATGGAATGCCTAGGTCGATTGTGAGTGATAGAGATGCTAAGTTTGTAAGTCACTTTTGGAGAACTTTGTGGGCTAAGTTAGGTACTAAGTTGTTATTTTCAACTACTTGTCATCCTGAAACTGATGGTCAAACTGAAGTAGTTAATAGGACTTTGTCAACCTTACTTAGAGCATTGATTAAAAAGAACTTAAGAACTTAGGAGGATTGTTTGCCTCATGTTGAATTTGCATACAATAGAAGCATACATAGTATAACTGGATTTTCACCTTTTGAATGTGTGTATGGCTTTAATCCTTTAACCCCATTGGATTTGTTGAGTTTACATTTGAGTGTGCAAGTTGACATGGATGGGCAAAGGAAGGTCGAATATGTTAGGGATCTTCATGCAAAGGTTAGAGCTCAAATTGAGAAGAAAACACAACACTACATGAAGAATGCTAACAAGGGGCGCAAAGATGTCATCTTTGAACCTGGAGATTGGGTATGGTTGCATCTAAGGAAGGAATCGTTCCCTGAAAAGAGAAAGTCTAAGCTCTTACCTCGTGGAGATGGTCCATTCCAAGTCTTGGAGAGGATCAACAACAATGCATACAAGCTAGATCTTCCTAGTGAATATGGCAATGTAAGTGCTACTTTTAATGTTTCAGACTTATCCTTGTTTGATAATGATGCAGATTTGAGGACAAATCCTTTTCAAGGAAGAGTGGATGATGCGCCAAGGGCTTATCATTGTCTTGAAGAACACAATGAAGATCATGGAGAGGATGAGCCTGGAGTGCAAGGAAGCATGGAGAAGCATGAAGATCAAGGAGATATCACACAACATGTTTCAACATGTTTTAATCGCCTCAAAAGCTTCTTGATGCTCTTGATTCCATTGGAAGTCTTTTCCGTCTTTCAACTTCAACAGTGGTGATAACGCTTTGGTTTTACCGGTAGTGTTGGAAATGAATATTCGTAAGAAGTTGACTTGACCAAGGAACCGTTGGAGCCCTTTTTTGTTTGTGGGCGGCTGGGCTTGTAAGATAGCCTTTGCCTTGTTTTGGTCTATCTCGATGCCTCGTTGACGGACCAAAAATCCAAGGTTTCACCTGCACCAACACCAAAAGCACACTTTAATGGATTCATTTTTAATCCATGTTGCCTTATTCTTTCAAATAAGCGTCGTAAATGATCGAGGTGGTCTAGAGTATTATGTGACTTAACCACTACATCATCAATGTAAACTTCCATGAACTTACCAATCATGTCATAGAAAATAGCATTCATTGCCCGTTGATAGGTTGCACCGGCATTTTTGAGTCCAAAGGGCATAACTACCAACTCAAAAGTACCAATGGCTCTAGGGCACCGAAATGCTGTTTTTGAGACATCCTCCTCTACTATGTAGATCTGGTTGTAGCCACTAAGTCCATCCGTAAAGGATAAAACCTTATGCTAGGCGGCTCCGTCGAACAAAAGATTTGCAACATGCATTGGATATTCGTCTTTAGGAGTGGCGGAATTCAAGTTGCGAAAATCAACACATACTCGAATTTTACCATTCTTTTTAACCACTGGGTCTATGTTTGAAATCCATTCAATGTACCTTACGGTGCAGATGAATTTAGCCTTATAAGTCTTTCAACTTCCTCTTTGACCTGAAGGATGACATCATTTGCCATCCTCTTAGGAGATTGTTGATATGGTTGATATCCCTCAATGATTGGGAGGCGATGCTCAACCAAGTCTCGACTTAAACCAGGCATTTCGTCATAATCCCAAGCAAAGCAATCTTTGTATTCCTTTAGTAGGGCAACAAAGTGTGGCTTGTCTTCTTCGGCCAATAACTAACTAATGTAAGTTGGCACTGGTTTACCATCTGTACCAAGATCGATTTCGAGCAAGGAATCTTGTACTTCGGCTTTGAGATCATCAAGCTTCATGGGTGCACGATCAAGCTCATCCATGGTGATCTCATTAAAAATGTTGGTGTGATTAGCCACATTAGTTGATGGGGTGGCTGAATCCTCTAGTTCTTGTAGCTTCATTTTTAAAGCATGAGTCGACAATTTTTTCAAAGCGTTGTCGATCGCTTCTTCCTTCCTTGATTGTGTAATCATGGTATCTCCTCAATAATGGGAGAACATGGAAGTGGTTTGTAAGGAATTATGGCGTCAGGACGCACCAAGGTTTCCATTGCTTCTTTCAAAGCTTCTGGTTGAATTTACTTGGTGGAAATGATAGGGTATGGCCGACCATACTTATCTAGAGCCATGAACCTGACAGGTCCAACTGTTCCATCATAGAATCTTGCATCAACTGCATGCGTAACTACTTTGAATGGTCTGCTATCAGCTTTGACCACTTCCATCATAGAATCTTGCATCAACACACCAATTGGAATGAATCCAATCCCTTCATAGCAAAATATTGTAAGTTGACGAAGGGTCAATTACGAAAAATGTTGTAATGGAAGTTTTGGAGCCAACGGTTAATTGTAACATCTGAAGGCATCAGGTCGTCACTGCACTTGCCAATGTTTTTCAATGAGGAAAAAGAAAGCAAGTTAACAGTTGCCCCGTTGTCGATTAGAACTCTGTTTATGAGAAAACCATCAACGTAAGCCTTAATGTACAAAGGCTTAATGTGGTATGTAGATGTTTCATTAGGCTTAGTAAAAACTATAGCCTTAGCATCTTCATAA
Source organism: Corchorus olitorius (assembly GCA_001974825.2). Classification (NCBI taxonomy): domain Eukaryota; kingdom Viridiplantae; phylum Streptophyta; class Magnoliopsida; order Malvales; family Malvaceae; genus Corchorus; species Corchorus olitorius. The sequence goes on from AWUE01012332.1 coordinate 12,382, forward strand.
TTGTTGCCCCCCGAGTGTATTGTCTGAGGAACTTCAATCATTTCTTTGCTATCCCCAGCAGGGGGTGGATTGTGATCATCCACTTTTATGCCATCTTTTGCTGCAAAAGAACAAGGCGAAATGAGAGCATGACACTGAAGATTGACCATGAATTGTCCGAAGGCAATTGAGTCAGATTTATCTTCAAAGTCCTCAGCTTGCAAAGATTTCTCTTCATTTGCTGATTGCTCATCATTTTCCTATTCTGCGCCTTCTCCCATTTCTTGGTCAAATAAAGACTGGTTGGATGGAAATTGGTTAGGAATACTAACATCAATGTCCATGTCCTCATCAAGAATAGGAGCTAGGTGTTCTTCTTTTTCCTTCTTGGAAATTCGCTTAAGCAATTCACGAGCAATGTCGTCAATTGATTGTTGTTTTGCCATGAGGGTATTTTCAGCTTCAATATGTGCGATTCACTCTTTATTGAATTCTTCCTTGGACTTGATCAAATTTGCATTTTCAAGCAAAATTTTGATCTGCCAATGTGCGAGATTTTCTTCAATATTGAGCAAATCATTGGTGATTTCAAATGGTGGCCATGTTTCAAGCTTTTTCAACAATGCACTATAAGGAAAATTCCTATAATAGGATCCCTTTTCATCATCACTAAAGATTTCCTCTTCAGGTTCATCTTCAATGATTAGTGCATCCATAGCCATTTGTCTGTAGAATAGCACATATACTTCATTCATATGGGCCCTTGATGCTAAGTCGTGGCTTGAATATTCTTCATTGCCATGGACTATGTCAATCAAAAAATTTCCTCATATCGCGAAGTTGTGCTTCCCTTTGGTTTAGCTTGAGTTCACGCTCGTCAAGCTTCGCCTCTTCAATGGCAATCATAGCCTTATGAGGCTCATAGCCCCTTTTTACCAATTCACGGACAGTTGTCCTTGATGTGATAGTAAAAGGCTTTTGCCTTTTGGTGGATTCAGCCACTTTATACTGGTTGGCCAAATCCAACTCTTGTTGGTTGTTATCTTCTTTGTCAGCTACATTTTTCCTGGCTTTAGCTCTCTTTCTTAGCTCACACCTTCTTCAAGTATTCCTATTTCTTTTTTGATTAGGAAACTTGGGATGTTGAACCTTCTACCACACCCCATTTTTGACTTTAGAAGGTGGCTTGACCATTAGAGGTCTTGAAGTTTGATCAACCTGCTTTTGGCGTAGTTGTATCTCTTTGTCGATGGCCGCAACACGGTACTCAACTTTTCTTTGATTCAACCAAGGCTGAATTTCATTTCTAGCCTGTTTAGGGTGTGTTGCAACTAGTGATTCATCTTGTGAATCTTATGCTTTCCCCCCAGTTGGTTGTTCATGTACCAAAGAAGAAGATGGTGCTAAAGAAGATTTCTTCTGACTTTCCTTGGGAGTTGGAAAGTATATTTCATCTTTCCAATATCCCTGGTTGTCGTCAGCTTTCGAAGCAAGATGATCTCTGGATCTTTCTTTGTTCGGAGTTGAAGTTGAGAAATCAAGTTTCCTTCGAACACCTTTCTTTGCTTCTAACTTTGGTGGTTGATCAGAATCATCCATGGCATCGTCAGATGATGGATATTCAATTTTCCTCCTGGGGGTGTTACTTTGTCGTATGACCAACCTTGGAGCTTTAGAACGATCCTGCCAATCGTTTACTGTCTTTGCAGTAAGCTTGTTGGCTTGATCCTTCGAAGTGGAGTACTGATCGAGCTTATTCCCCTTTTGAGGTTCGGCTGTACCAGTTGTGTTAGCCGATTTTAGCCTCTTTTTCTTGCTTATTGGCTCATCATTCATGATTTCATCGACCCTTTCCTCTTTAGATATTGACCATCTTTTGGGAAATTGACGGTCGTCATATGCACTGGAGCATGGAAAGGATCTTTGTCGACTCCCATATCTTTCTTAGGAGGTTCAGGAAACTTGAAGATGCCATGATCAATCTTTTCTTGCATTATGTTTTAAAACACAGTGCAATTGTTGGTGGCATGTTTCCATGAGTCATGATATTTGCAGTACTCCTTGCCCTTGAGGTCATCTGGTGATGGAAGAATATGACCTGGTGGAAGTTTAATCATCCCTGACTTAAACAAGAAATCAAAAACTTCGTTAGTCTTTAATACATCAAAGGAATAGTTCTGCTTCCATCATAGGGCCTTTTGTCTGCCTGACATTGATACATCATAGCAAGACGCTCTTGTGTTTGTGGATGACCTATGCCAGTTTTGACAAGTGAGGGGCATTCAATGGGTCGAACAGCTTTGATTTCTGCTATGCTGAGTTCAAAATTTGGCTCTTGATAATAAGTGCCATAAGATGAACTTCGTTGTTCATCATCTTCGCGTAGCAAAGCTTCATATTTACCCACCTGGTCGACATTTCAAAGAAATCTTTGAAGTCTACTCCTTCAAACTTTTTTCCGAGTTCCATGTCTAACCCATTATGAGCTAGTCTCACGAACTCTTCCTCAGGAAATGGAGTACGACATCGATTTTTTTATTTTTTTAAACGTGCCAAGTAATCTTCAGCCCGCTCTCCTTTTTTCTGGTATAGGCGTGATAGATCGACCATGGATATTTCAGGTTCAGTTTTATAGAACTGTGTATGAAACATTCTTTCCATTTCTTTCCAGGTCCTCACTGAGTTAGGTGGTAAATTAATATACCACGTAAAAGCTGCCCCAGTGATAGAATTCGGGAAAAGCCGCAGTTTGTGGTAGCCAAAGTTAGCTTCTCCACATTGAACTGTAAAGCGAGCAATATGCTCTAAGGTGGACTGTTCACTTGATGTTCCTGAGAAACTAGTGAAATCAGGCACCTTATAACCTCGATGGAGTGGATGAATTCGATCATACTCCTCGGGGTATGGTTTATGGAATGATAGTCGGCCAACCCTCCTGAAAGCAGGACCAATCATATCTTCGATTATTTCTCTGATAAGATTCTGATTGACTTGTCCCTGTGCCTCAATTTGGGCGTTGGGTATGTGTCCTCCAACTTGAGGTGGTCGTTTTTGAGGATGGCGTAAATTGTCGTTCCTGATGCCATTGCCATTCCCTTTGCCAATTCTGACATGTGGAAGGACATAAGCAGCGATGCGAGGTTCAGCATTGTTAGCCTCCTCAATATTGTCAGCGACCATCTCAGGAAGATTCAAAGCAGGATCAGGGAGAGGTGCAACGACATTCTCCCCACCCAAGGCTTGTTGTTCCATACCTTGCCTGATAGGTGACACTTGTTGATTGTTTGCATCCTATATAACGTTGTTTACAACGTTTTGAGGTGGTGGTTGCGCAGGTAGGGTACCAAGTCGTTGGTTTTTCCCCCCGAGACCAACCTCCATCCTATTAATAAGATTGTGGATGTTGTCCTGTGATTCAGATCTTTGTTGATCCAAAGTTTGGACAAGTCGATCCTAACAGTGTGTTTGTATTGAGGGACCAGTAAGGGACGGGACGGGATAGGACGGGACGGGAGGTCTTTTTGGTTAATGACCCATGTATGGATTGGATATTAGATTTGGTCCATGGGTTTTGGAGGACCAATTTTGGTCCTTCTTGATCCTTATATTTCCAATTTCCTTGGTGCTCCAATTTGGAGTACCAGCGGAGAGAGAAAATTGGAGAAAAGCTTTTTTTATTATTAAAAGTCTAAATTACCCTAATCTAATTTATTATATTACTCCTATAAATAAAATTAAAGAAAGGGTATAATTGAGAAATGGTTTATAAATGTGGTCCGTCCTTTCCTTTACATAGTGAATCTTGATGGTCCTTCCCTTCCATTCCCTCATCAATTTTATCCAATCCAAACAAGAATTGGTCCTTCCCATCCTTTCCTTCAAGAGTCCTTCCTTTCCCATCCTTTCCTGACCTTTACTGATCCTCCAAAAAAATTATCCAAACACACTGTAAGATGCGTCGATCTTGTTGAGAGTCATCACAATGGCTTCCAGAGTTTGCCAAACAGAGATATCAAGGTAAGGTGACTCTGCTCTCTTAGATGGGTCGGATCTGGAGTCTTTGATTTGACTCGGTGACTCCTAAGGTCGTTTTCCATCATTGTTTTTTGGAGGCATGATCTTGCAGAAAGACCTTGCAAAAGAGAAAAAACAAAAAGAGGTAAAAGTAAAAAGAAAACCTTTAAAACGATAGAAGCGGGAAGACAAGTTATTGTGTCCGGCTTCATGTCGTTAAAAGTAGTCACTAGTGTGGACCGTCTCGGTGGACACCTTGGACGTTAGAAAAGAAGAACTCGGCGTGGTCCGGGTTAGGGAGGGCGCCATTTTGGAGAAAAAGAAGAAGTTTGATGCGAGCCTAACTAGGCAGACACCAGATCTGCGACAGAAATAAAAATTTTCAAAGAAGATAGGGCAAGAAATCTTTTGACAATACGCAGAGTGAGAAGTCAATTATTTTGAGTCCCACCGGGCGTGCCAAAAAGAGATGTTTTGGTATGACCGAAGTGGGAGGAAAACATTGGTGCGAGCCTGGCCTAGGCGGACACCAGATCTGCGAAAATTAAAAGAAAAGTCGGGGATCGACGACTTGATAAAAAATTGAAAAAGATTTGACGACGCAGAGTGAGAAGACAATCATTTTGTGTCCCACTAGGCGTGCCAAAAAGAAATGTTGCGCCAAAAATTTCTTTGGGTAGAGCTTTTGCGAAAAACTTAGTAGCAGTGCGGGGCGTGCCAGTCATTTGCTGAAAATGACAAAGAGGTTTGAAAAGCATTTTGGTAGTGCGCGTAGCACAAAAATAAATCAGAGCGAGTGAATTGCGGGAACTAGATCAAAATCACACCAGAGCATTTAAATCATCGATCCCAAATTGACTGTAAAAAAGTAAACGTTTGAAAAGATTTCTTGCTTTGAAAATTGATTGAAAATAACAAGCTGGTTGTTATTCATATGAAAAACAGAAAAGTAAATGTTTAACGTCTTGAGACGAAATTGAAAGAGAAAAAAAACTCCGGGAGAGTTGATTTAACGTCCTGAGACGGAATTGAAGTAGAAAAATATTGAAGAAACGAGGCTGACTCGTGTTGAAAAAAGAGATGAATTTTGCAGGGTTGTTGCAGAAAGTGGCGCAGGGCCTGAGAGAAAATAAGCGTGGAGCTTAGTTTTTGCGCGGAGCAAATTTGTGGCTGCAGGAGTCTGTTTAGAACTGAAGGGGGAAGACCCTTTATATAGGGGGCGGCCTAAGTTTGTCTACCAAGGCCGTCCAACCTAACTTGTCTGCCTATTAATTGTCTGCTTCAATCTGACTTGTTCTGCTTTAATTGCTTCTTCAATCTAACCTCTCAGAAAATCTTCAGGAAACATCGAAGATGACTTCCAACTTTGATCAACCTTGAATGACCACCCATAAATGACTACCCAAGGCCGGCCATATCTTCCCAAAAATGACTTGGACGAAATCTTCCTCCAATCTGATGCAATCCAGTCTGATTCAGGTCCTAATTGTGCTGAACTATATACTGATTGCTGCCAAAAATAGCCAAAATGACCTCATATTCGACTAGGACCTCCTAGGCCACGAAATTGATCATGAATTGATCATTCTTGGCCATTAGTTTGGTCAAAACAGAAATCAGATTCAATTTTGACTAAACCGGGGTAGAAAGCCTCATGTCCTTAATTAAAAAATATGAAAAAGTTGCAAACGAAGTTGGATTGAGTCCAAATTTCACCAGTAGGGTTCGGCTATCATATTAAGACCATAGAAAAAAACTTTTTCGAAACTGAGCTCTCTGTCATGGTGAACTTGGTTTCACACCCTAAACTGTCCTTATTTGAAAAAACGTGCATAAGTTTTTCATCTTAAGTCAGAATGAGATAAAATTTTGCCAGAATGATCTATGAGAGTCAAGGATCACAATGGAAAAATCCTTGTTTGAACAAAATACAAAGTTGCATTTAATTGAATAGGGATCAAATTAAGGCATGGGCGGCCTGGGCTAGGCCTTATTGCGCCACATATCATGCCATATGTCCAATTTTGACATGGCATAATGCAGTTTACAAAATTAGGATGGTCTTCTAAGAACTAAGTCTCAATCAGAATTAAAAATCATACAAGATGACTTTAATTCCTTTCTGACCAATTATTATCCAATAATTATTACTAATTTCGGCCCAATTATAGGAAATTAGGAAATATAAAATTATTTTCCTAATTTAAATATGACAAGGATGGCATCAATTTTGATCTAGCTTTAGGATTTAGATTAAATCTGAGCCACACATCTTGTTCTAACATTTTTGAGGACAAGTTCACCCCTAATTGTAAATTTAGGTATCAACAATTGGTGGATCTAGTAATTTTAGACAGTGGGGGCAAATTAATATATATAGTTTCAATTTTATATTTTAAAATTATAAAAACCATATATTCCAAGTGCATAAGAATTTTATGAGAAATGATACATTACAACCTTTTTCTACAAGTTTTCATAGTTTGAAAGCATTTCAAAATCTTTCCATTATCAACACAAGCTTCTTTTGCACAATGTTGTGCATCATTGATTTGGGATGAACCCTCCAAGTTTGGCTTCCTCTTTATAAGGAATTTCTCCATAACTAGTTAAATTAATAATTAAGTTTCTATACTTTCTAAATTAATAAGCAAATTATATACAAATTAAATTTGTTGATACCCTAATTTACAATTTGGGTAAATTTGTAAATGAACTTGTGAAATCAAGATGTTTGGTCCGGATTCAATCTCAATTTCCTAGTTTTATCTGGATTTTGACCACCTTGATCATAAGTCAGATAGGGAAAGGATTTATTTTCCTAATTTTCTACTATTTGGGCCAAAATTATTAAGTAATTATTGAATAATATTATTATTCAATAATTATTATTAAGTCAATAATAGTGGTTAAATGAGAATTGAAAATATATCACATGACTTACGAGTTTATAAAGACTTAATTCTTGTGTGACGACCATGCTTAATCGTATGAGGAGCTCATAATGCCATGTCTAAATTAAATACGTGGCATGTCATTTAACACTTTGAGACTTAGTCCCAACCGCCCATGCCCTAAATTTGATGATTATCGAATTAGGTCAAAATCCAACTTTTGCATTTTGTTCAATTAAGAACAAAAGGCGAAATTGATGGAATTGATAGGGTTGGAGTGGTGCGATTTCAAAAAGAAATACACCATGATGATCCTTGACTTCCATAGATCATTCTGGTAAAATTTCATCTTAATCGGACTTAGAAAAACTTATTCACGGTTTTCAATTAAGGACAGTTTGGGGTGTGAAACCAATTTCAACATGAAGAACATGTCAATTTCGACCAAGACTCTTCCTAATGTCATATTCGGTTGGTCAAACCATGTTGATGAAATTTTGGCTTCATTTGACTCTGTTTGCAACTTTTGCAAGTCTTTCAATTAAGGACATATGGCTTTCCATCCCGGTTTAGGTCATTTTCTTAATTGATCTTTATTTTGATCGAACCATGGGCTAAGAATGTTTAAGTTATGCTAAATTTCATGGATTAATGGTTCATGGTCGAAGTTAGGTTCGTTTGGGTTGTTTCGTCGTCAGATCAGTTACATCACGCAACACAAATGCATCGCAGGACGGCGTAGGAAGGTCGCCGACGCTTATGGGCTGTAAGGATTTTGAAATTGAGGGCATTTAATGTCAAATATTCATCTTTCCATGACATTTGACGTTCTAGAGCTTCCTAGCACCTTCCTGGGAGATTTTCCTGCCAAAATTAGCAGAATCGCAATCAGAATCGCAATCAGAATCGATATCTGGAGGACTTGTCGACTAAGTAATTTGCTTTGGCCCAAAGTAAGAGGCTCAGGCCGCCCCCTATATAAGGAGCACGCCCCTCCCTTGTTTCATCACGCTTCCGCAACCACAAAAATGCTCCATGCAAAAACCTAAGCTCCGCGCTTATTTTCTTTCAGGCTCCGCGCCTTTTCTCTGCAGAAACTCTGCAAAACTCTTCTTTGTTCATCAAGTTCTTCATTGTTCTTGATATTTTACTTAATTCAATCTTGTCTACACAAGATTTTCTCTTTGTAATCCGTTTCAATCAAATCAAATAACAATCTTTTGATATTTTTCTATTTCTGTTCTTCGAAAAACCTTTAATCACTGTTGTTCGCAAGCAATCTGGAATCAATGATTTAATTGCAAGTCTAATTGGAGTTCTATGGCTGACGAAAGAAGAAGATTGCTTGGGTGAGATTGTCGACATACACATCTAGAAGTTGAAGTTGTTCAAGTTGATTCTTGGCAGGTCACAAGGGTGGATTTGAATCTTTACACAACTAGATTCGTATCAGGAAGCACAACTCCAAGACATGAGGCAGTCCTTGATCGACATAGTCCATTGCAAAGAAGAATATTCCAGCCATGACTTAGCATTAAGAGCCCAAATGAATGAAGCAAATGTGCTACTCTACAGACAAATGGCTATGGATGCACTAATCATTGAAAATGAGCCTAAAGAGGAAATCTTTAGTGAAGATGAAAAGGAATCCTACTATAGGAATTTTCCTTACAGTGCATTACAGAAAAACCTTGAAACATGGCCGCCATTTGAAGTCACCAACAATTTGCTCAACATTGAAGAGAACCTCCCACATTGGCAGATCGAAATTTCGCTTGAAAATGCAAATTTGATAATTTCCAAGGAGGAATTCAAGAGCAAATTGCACATATTGAGGCTGAAAATGTCCTTATGGCAAAACAGTAGACAATCGACCGCATTGCTCGTGATTTTCTTAAGCGAATTGTCATTAAGGAGAAAGAAGAACGTCAAACACCTGTTCTTGACGAGGACATGGATGTTGATATTGGTACACCAAACCAAATTCCATCCAACCCATCTTCACTTGACTAAGAAATGGGCGCATAACAGGAAAATGACGAGCAGTTAGACAAATCTCTACAAGCTGAAGACTTTGAAGACAAATCCGACTCAATTGTCTTTGGACAATTTATGGTCAATCTTCATTGTCATACTCTCACTTTGCCTTGCACATTTGCAGCAAAAGATTGCATAAAAGTGGATGATCACAATCCACCTCCTGTTAGGGATAACAAAGAGGTGATTGAAGTTCCTCAAACAATCATACACTCGGAGGGCAACAATTGCCATGATGCAAAGGCTATAGTTTTACTAAGCCTGATGAAACATCTACATACCACATTAAGTCTTTGTACATCAAGGCTTATATTGATGGTATTCCCATAAACAGAGTTCTAGTCAACAACGGAGCAACTGTTAACCTGCTTCCTTTTTCCTCACTAAAAAAAATTGGCAAGTGCAGTGACGACTTGATACCTTCAGATGTTACTGTCAGTGACTTTTCTGATGTCGTCAAGAAGACTTGAGGAATACTCCCTACACAATTAACCGTTGGCTCAAAAACTTCCATTACATCATTTTTTATAATTGACTCTCCGTCAATTTACAATATTTTGCTATGAAGGGATTGGATTCATGCCAATTGGTGTGTGTCATCATCTAAATCAGATGTTGATAATCTGGAATGGCACAAAAGTTGAAGTGGTCAAAGCCGATAACCGACCATTCAAAGTAGAATCACATGCAGTCGATGCAAGATTTTACGATGGAACAGTTAGACCTGTCAGGTTCATGGGTCAGGATAAGTATGGTTGGCCATACCCCATCATTTCCACCAAGCAGATTCAACCCGAAGCTTTGAAAGAAGCAATGGAAACCTTGGTGCGGCCTGACACCATAACTCCTTTCAAGCCGCTTCCATGTTCTCCCATCATTGAGGAGACACCATGATTCCACAACCAAAGAAGGAAGAAGCAATCGATAATGCTTTAAAGAAATTGTCGACTCATGCTTTAGAAATGAAGCTACAAAAACTAAAGGAATCGGCCACCCCATCGGCTAATGTGGCTAATCACATCAACATCTTTGACGAGATCACCATGGATGAACTTGATCGTGTACCCATGAAGCTTGATGATCTCAAAACCGAAGTACAAGATCCCTTACTTGAAGTTGATCTTGGTACATATGGCAAACCAAGGTCAACTTACATTAGTAAGTTATTAGCCAAAGAAGACAAACCACGCTTTGTTGCCCTATTAAAGGAATACAAAGATTGTTTTGCTTGGGATTACGACGAAATGCCTAGACTAAGTCGAGACTTTGTTGAACATCGCCTCCCAATCATTGAGTGAAATCGACCATATCAACAACCTCCTAGGAGAATGGCAAATGATGTCATCCTTCAAGTTGAAGAGGAGGTTGAGAGGCTTATCAAGGCTAAATTCATTCGCACCGCAAGGTACGTTGAGTGGATTTCCAACATAGTCCTAGTGGTTAAAAAGAATGGTAAAATTCGAGTATGTGTTGATTTTCGCAACTTGAATTCTGCCACACCTAAAGACGAATATCCAATGTCTGTTGCAGATCTCTTGGTAGATGGAGCCGCCCAATATAAGGTTTTATCCTTTATGGATGGACATAGTGGCTACAACCAGATCTACATAGCAAAGGAGGACATTTCAAAAACAACATTTCGATGCCCTAGCGCCATTGGTACTTTTGAGTGGGTAGTTATGTCTTTTGGACTCAAAAATGCTGGTGCAACCTATCAGCGAGCAATGAATGTTATTTTCCATGACATAATTGGTAAGTTCATGGAAGTTTACATCGACGATGTAGTGGTTAAGTCACATAATACTCTTGACTTACGACGCTCATTTGAAAGAATGAGACAACATGGATTGAAAATGAATCCATCAAAGTGTGCTTTTGGTGTTGGTGCAGGTAACTTCCTTGGATTTTTGGTTCATCAACGAGGTATCGAGATAGACCAAAACAAGGCAAGAGCTATTCTGCAAGCCCAGCCGCCCACCAACAAAAAAGGACTCTAGCGATTTCTTGGTCAAGTCAACTTCTTACGAAGGTTCATTTCCAACACTACTGGTAAAACTAAAGCGTTTTCACCACTATTGAAGTTGAAAGATGGAGACAATTTCCAATGGAATCAAGAGCATCAAGAAGCTTTTGAGGCGATCAAAAACTACTTGGTATCGCCACCTGTCTTAGTTCCTCATAAGATGGACAAACCTTTGTACTTGTATGTATCAGCCATAATATCATCTATTGGATGTTTGTTGGCTCAAGAAGTAGAAAAAGGAAAGGAACAAGAAGTGTAGTATCTCAGTAGGATTCTTACTGATGTAGAAACCAGATACAGTCCTATTAAAAAACTTTGTTTGTCACTTTACTTTGTAGCAATAAAGCTTCGACATTATATGCTCTACTTTAACGGGTGCATTATTGCTAAAACTGACATTGTAAAGTACATGTTGACACGACCTCTACTTAAAGGTCGATTAGGGAAGTGGTGTTTAGCACTTTCTGAATTTAGCTTCAAGTATATTCCTCAAAAAGTAGTAAAAGGCCAAGTTGTTGCTGACTTTTTGCCCGACCACCCTTGTTTAAACATGGGAGAGGAATTTGAAGATGCTAATGAAGTTATGGAAGTCTCTTTACCACCCTGGATCCTCGAATTTGATGGATCAAGTATTGCACAATCAGCAGGTGCAGGAATTGTCATCACATCACCTGATGATGATTGGACCACGATGCCTTTTCATTTAGACTTCGATTGCACTAACAATCAAGCTGAGTATGAAGCACTTATCATTGGTCTGGAATTACTCAGAGAAATGAAAGCATCCTCAGTACACATCAAGGGTGATTCATTATTGGTGATAAACCAACTCATGCAAGAGTATAATTGCACTAGTCCATCATTATTGCCATATTATTCAATGGCAGTACAATTATTGGACAAGTTTGACAATGTAAGCATTGAGCACGTACCCAGACATCAGAATGAAGGGGCAAATGTCGCTGCGCAACTTGCATCTGGCATTACCTTTCAGGACGACATCTGGAAGAAAGTGGTAAATGTTGAAAAACGTGTTTTTCCATCTACTTTTAAAAGGGATAATGTGTTTGAAGTTTGCAACATTGTTCACAAACATTCCGACTGGTGGGAACCTTTTCTCGAATACTTGAAAGATCCAAGTAGAAGGTTTAATCGACGTATTAGAACCTTGGCACTCATTATGTTGTCTTGGCTAATGAACTATACAGAAAAGACCTCGATGAAACTCTTTTAAGATGCTTGGATAAAGATGAAGCTCAAAAAGTTGTCAAAGACATGCATGAAGGCTTGTGTGGCGCACACCAAGCTGGAAGAAAAAGGAGATGGCTTGCTCGCCGTCACGACTTTTATTGACCGACAATAATGAATGGTTGCATAAAATTCGCTAAGGGTTGCCAACAATGCCAGAAATATGGCCCCATTTGGAGACTCCCTACTGAAGAATTGCATTCCATCATCAAACCATGGCCTTTCAGAGGTTGGGCAATTGATCTAATTGGCAAGATCACCCCACCGGCCAGAGGAGGTGTGTGTTTTATTATTGTTGCAACCGACTACTTTACCAAATGGGTAGAGGCTAAAGCAATGAAAAGCACCACTCACTCAGATGTCAAGAGTTTCATTAATGAACACATCATTTATCGCTTTGGAATTCCAGAGACGATTACAACTGATTGTGGTACTAACTTTGATTGAAAGATTACAAGTGACTTAGAGAGAAAGTTCGGCCTCAAGTTTATCAAATCAACACCCTATTACGCGCAAGCTAACGGGCAGGCTGAAACTTCAAACAAAGTCATGATCAGCATAATCGAGAAAATGCTGAAAGATAAGCCAGGCAAATGGGACAAAGCATTGTCAAAAGCTTTGTGGGCTTATCGGATGTCACAAAGATCATCTACTGGAGTAAGTCCGTTTAGTTTAACCTCATGGCCATGACGCTATGGTACCTATGTGTAGACACCCAATTTTAGGTTTCATGATAGCTGATTGTATTTTTTTTAAAATACTAATCTTATTTCATTTTTCTTTTTCTTAAGTATAGGGGGAATTTATTTGGGCTAATTTCTTCTCTTAGTATTTGGTAGTTCACTTAGCATTTGGCAGTTGGTGTGTGGTAGAGTCAACCCATTTCTTTAGTTGGTGTGTGGTAGAGTCAACCCATTTTCTTTGTTTCTTTCTTTTGCTTAGACCAATTGCCAATCCCATTCTCATTGTTGTTACTGATTGGGCACTTGGGCTTCTCTTTTTCTATTTGAACTATCTCTTTTTAAATATTTGGACCAAATTCTTATTTCTTTGGGGCTTTTGCTTTAAACCATTTTAATTAAATTCATTTGAGCCATGACCACTGGACCATTCTCAGATCCAAACCTTTTGAAAGAAAGAAAAAATTAATTAACTTAGTTCATTTACTGGATTTAATTTCCTGTTACAAAATTGACATTTTTACATCAAGACTGACAGTGTCATTGCCTAAGCTACATGGCCACGTGACTTCTTTGCATGGTTTCTCAGTCTCAAAATTTTGCCTTCTCCTCCCTACCTTGCCACCTGGACAAACAAACCAAAAAAAATCAACCGAGTCAGCAGCTAGTTAATCACATCCAAATAAAATTGGATTGCAATTAACATAGAATTAAATAGGACTTGTCGACCAAGTTTCAACCATTCAGATTTTTGTCCCAAGGAAAGATCAAGTATAGGCCAAAACATCAAAGAGAAAATACAGTTTCAACAGTGGCCATCAGATTGAAAGTGCACAAGGACAAGAATAAAATCTAATGATAGGCATGAAATAGGACAAGAGGACACACATGCAGCTCCATACAGCAGAATTTAATACCAAGGCATATGGAAAGCACAAGCAGAGCACACTTTGACACTGATAGGCACAAGCATGGATCCAATTAGGAGGTGCCATTTCAGCGATGTACCATTTGGCAGTCCACATAAGCATTTACAGCGTAGCAAATCAGAGAACCACATGGAATGAACTGCATTAGGGAAATTGCACACATCATGGCAGGGATCAACATGTACCATTGGATTCAAGCTGAGGCAAAAACTAATTTCACAATAGCAGGACACCTCAGCAAACTTCAAGGACAAAGGACAGATGGCAACAATCACAAGCATGATCAAAGCAATATTAGTGGCAAAAATGAGCATGTAAGAACAGCCGACTCAGCCAAAAGTCAATGCAAAAGAAGACACAGGAACCTTTGATAGAGACCCCTAGATCAAAGAAGCAAATAATCCCTAACTGTCAGATGAAAAGCTACACTTCATATATAAAACTGTTGTTCCTTAAACTCTAGGGGGGCACAAATTCCAAAGACACAATTCCCAAGGCAAAAACCTTAGCAACCATTTTTTTTCTAGTCTTGCAACAACAAAAAAACCTAGCAAAGATCCATCCTTCAACAGTTTTCTTTTCCTAAGCTTAAGATCTATCCTTTTCCTAGTTTTACTTCCATTTTTATCATTCCTAGCACCAGAAATCACAAGAAAAACACACACAAAAAAAAAGATTCTTTTAATATCAGTAGCTCACAATACCCAACAAAAAAATCCCAAACAGTTTCTTTTAGGTAGTATCATCAGAAGAGTAAAAAGGCTTTATCTTTCTAGTGTCATCTTTTACCCGAAGCCTTTTTAGCTTCTTATTGATCTTTTTATTTCTTTTAATTAGCCTTTTCCTAACTAAAAGGTAATAATTGGAGTTAGTCTTGGGTTAAGAAGAAGCTGTCAGTTAGGTAACGTAGAATCGAGTTTCCCACGGTCAAAAGCAAGAACAAAAGAAGGAGAAGAACTTATCTTGAAATTGGTTCGATCTGGTGGCCGGATTCCGAGATTAGAGCACCGCAAATCAGATTCGATCGGAGGCTTTTGAGGTGTATCAAGGCGATGTTTGAGTTATTTTAAGCTAGATCTGTAACCGGGAAGCAAGGAGGGGCAGATCTATTCTTTTTCGGCTGCAAACGGAGCTCCGGTGAGGTTGGCGCGGTGGCACCACCGTGAAGGACGATTTCCTGTCAAGCTAAGAGAGAGGGAGAGCGACTGAGATACACTTTGGTTTTCTGAAATGGAATCTAATCGTGTCTTTTATATTTAGTTGATATGTGTTGGATTTTAGTAGAATAAATTTATATTTTTTTAATAGTTATGCGTTAAAAGGCCTAGTTTTCATTATGTTGTTAGCTTGTGTTTACTTTTCCATGCACTTAGGTCCCTGAAGTGGTAACTAGGTTTAAATAGGTCCTAATATCATGTTGCCTTTAGGTTTAATGTTTACCTTTTTCCGTGCATTTAGGCCCTTTGTTTATGACATTCATGCTTGATAGTTGATTAAGTTCTTAATTTGTGTTATTGTGGCTCTATTCATTTAATATGGTCACGAACTTAGAGCATACTAGTTCCACAGCCCGCGCTTCGCGTGCGGATGGTCTATTTGATAAGTTTTGCTAAGAAAACTATTTTAAGAAATCGAATCTAGATGTTATTCTAAGAAAATTTGCTTAAGAAAGTAATTATATTATATTTTTTTTGAAAAGCAATTATATACGTTTAGTTTTTTTTTAATGACAAGTAATGTGTATATTAGCCACCATCATTTCTTTCTTTTTCACTTTTTTTTTCCTTTGGTCTTGTGAGTTTTGTTCTGAAAACTATTGTCTATTTATAGTCAGTGCTTGTATTTTTCTTTAAATCCAATAGTTCATTGCATTTTGTATTATTTGGTATGTGTGCTTATTTAATAGGTTCAATAGCTCATTGCATTTTGTATTATTTGGTATGTGTGCTTATTTAATAGGTTCAATTGAATAAACAACACAATTAATAATAATATACAAGCAGGGCCGCCTGCGCTTGCGCTGCAGTCATCTTCTTATTATGACTATATTTTTTGTAGTTGTTTCTTTCATTCTAAAAGTACATTACCTAAATTCTACTCATTCTCTAGGTTATTCATCAAAATAGAGCTAATATTCTACTACTCCATCTCTATATAATTCGTCAAAATAAAGTTAATATTAATTGTTGCTTAAAATGTATGTTGATTATCTAAAAAAACATAGTACGTTGCGGTCATTTTTTAATCTTGATTGCAATTGTTAAATTAATGAACTCAGGTAGGTGAAAGAATCTGGCTTCTGCATAATGAAGGCCTAATTTTTTGTAGTTAAGGAGCCTGTATAGTTGTCGTAGGAAAATTGAATTAGTTGAGAGCATTTGCAGGAGCATATATAATTTACACAATGCATCACAAAATGATTGTACTTAGCATATGCTAATTGTGCTTTAGGAAATATGGAAATATAAACATAAGCAACTAATAGAAACCTCAATAAAAAGGAAGTCGAATGATAAATAATAAAAAAATTGTAAAATAAAAGAGGAATAAGGAAATGTTAAATTTAAGTATCAAATAATATAATCAACAAATAAATCCAGATTTACCTCAAATGTTGGGGTGAGAAGTGAAAGCTCTCATTTTAGGTTATGCCATCCTAAGGCGCTGTTAAATTAGATGGAAGGATCTTATCAACGTCCACCTGGAAATTTTAGGAAATAGAACGGTGTCCATGTGAAACCAATTCAAAGAAATGTTAGGGAAGAAGAAACCCACCCAAATAGAAATGAAGACGAAAAGAAAACAGAACTGGAATGTCAATAGTTTACCAAATCAACCATTATTGCAGATACATTTATTGCACCAATCCTTTTGAATTCCGGCAAAGGAGTTGAATCGGTAAATCCTAATATCTACACACAATTAATATGTAATTAAAACACACTTAATCTTAAATATAAAATAGTAAATTACAAAAAAGGACAGCAGGAAAAGTAAGGGGAGGAAATTCATCAAGGGCCATTTTAGTCACCGGAAAAGTGAGAAAAGACCAAAAAAAAGCCAAAAGGAGGCACCATATTAATCCTCAATTTGGTCTTTAAGTAATTTCCATAGTCACTAAAAATAATATATAGTATATATAATAGAATTATTATTTTATAATAATAATAAAACTCACTATTTAATGAATACAAAGATGATAAACAAACTTTAAGGAGACTAACAATTAACACATGTAAAAGAAGCAAAATGCCATGTGGCGTTCAATGAGGGCATTGCTCATAAAATTAATAGTAGGTATAATAATAATATTGCTCTGATTTAGTCAATTTGGTTATTAATTTTGAAATACTCACACATGATTCATGGGATTTTAGCCCTTTGACTTTTGGATGACAACCCTTGTTAGTTTAGACTTTAAGATTAGCTTGGCCATTAGATTAGGAGATACATTAAAAAAAAAAGAGCTTAATTTTCAGAGACGTAATGGTTTCTAATAGCTTAATGGTGTTCTAATCTAATGGTTTAAAGATTCCCTGGAAGAAACTTTTTTTTCAATTGTTTAAATTATTAAGGCAAATCCGGGATTTGAGGATAAGATCAATGAATAAAAAACCATACCGGACAGTGAACCGGTCAGGGAGCCGGTATCGGGTAGAATCGGTTCAATCGGTTGAATCTAACGGTACAACCGAAAATTGTTTTTTTTTTAATTTCTGGAAATTAGGAAAAAAGGTAGAAAATTCTGAAAAAAATTGGAATAAATAAATAACATTGTATAATTAAAATTCTCTTCATATATATTTCATTAGCATTTCAGGTGACAATCCTGTAAAAGCAAAGTCTCATTTTTGTAGACAAACCGAGTTGTTTTGAACTTCATAGTTTCATACTGCAAAATCTTCCAAAAGAAAAATTCAAGCAAAATCCTCTTTGCAGTCAAAAATCTTAACAAGGATTGTATAATGGTATGGGTTACCTTAAAACTAAGAACAAAGAGAGCTACAATTAGGAAAAGACAAAAAGAGAATGAAACTTGACACTTAAACTCAAAGCAAAAAACGTGGAATGAGAACAGAGAAGTTGAAAAATTTTTGAGGTAGAGAGGCAGGAGACAAGAGGTGGGAGGAAGCGTGATTGTTTTCTTTATGAACTTAGGGTTTCACTATTTTTAGACTTTAATTTTTAATTTTAAACTTTAACATTATATCAAATTGTTTGGGACTTTGGTATTGACGGATTGGGCTTTAATTTAACAATTTGAGTTTTAGGCTTTGTCAAAAAAAATGGCCCAAATAACAGAATAAAATTATGTCTACCCGGGTTGACCGGTTCAACGGTTTCCAGTTGAATGCGGTTTTTTAACGGTTCAAATCCAATCCGGTATTAATAGTCTAGTTGTACC
>AWUE01012333.1:0-11653 GCA_001974825.2 Corchorus olitorius
TTTTTATTCATTGGTTAAGATTTTGAAAATTATTTTAGGTAATTGAAATCTTATTATATATATATATATATATATATATATATATATATATATTTATATACTAAATAGTATTTGAAACACCCAATGAAAATACTAAAGGCTCCAAATCAGGATTGATGAGGAGCCAGCATTTTGTCTTTTTTTGTCTTTTCACACTTGGTAAATTATAGAAAAGTCCAAATTAGATTTTTATCTTTCCTTTACCTATTTGGTCATTTTGGTAATTGCAAGTCCTTTGAAACCGTTTTGGGAAGTCATTAGTGTGGACGTATTTATTGTTGGGAGAATTCCTCTTTAGTGTATTAAAAAGCCAAATAATCCATGATTGGTGATATAGAGAAAATTAATCATTCATCTATACTAACTATTTTTTTAATTAAATAGAACTTTGCATTAACTATATAAAAAAGTGGAATTAATCGTTACTTAGTTCAAGTTCATTTAGAATGGCTTAAGACATGCAATTATATTCTCCAATTGGCATAGACTTTAATTTTTGTGATACTAGATAAAAAATAGGTTAATCATTTAGGTATTGTATGTTTTTAAACAGTAGACATTATATAAGCAAGCTTTACAATTTAGATGATATAATATGTTTCAAGCAAATCCAGTTCTCCATTTATAGATTAATAGTTGTTGTTTAGAAATATGTAATAAATTTTAGATCATGTTTCAATAGAAGTAATTCTTAAACAATCTAAATTTTTTAACGTTCGACGCGCCAGCGCGAACCGAACCACTTGTGATAAATTAAATTAGTTTTTTGGAATTGGGTTATCACTTGTATTTGGGCTTAGGGTTTTTATTTTGGGCTTGTCTCTTTATATTGAATAGGTATTCATCTTGGGCTTGAAGGTGGTTTGGGGTTTTGCTTAATTAATTAAATTAGGTGGGTAAATTTAGGTATATATATATGAGTTAGTTTTTCATTTATTGTTTGGGCCTTTAAATTTATATTTGGGTTTTTTAGTTTTAGTTATGTTTTTGGGCTTTTGCTTGCTTAGGTTTTTGATTTGGGTTCTAATTCTTTGACTTAGGCTCTAGACTATTCATTTGGGTTTAGATTTTTCCTTTGGGCTTTTGGATTTTCAATTTTCTGTTATGCATATGGGTTTGATTTAGTCCATACATATATCTAATTTAAGGTTATTTTCCAAAGTCAATTTATTAGTTATAAGCTTTAATCGACAATTTTGGAAACTAAATAGGAATAATAAAAAAGGGCAAAGGAAGCTTAGATTAGACATTTTCATTCACTCTTTTTATGAATTGTTGTTAATTATTATTGTCACGTGATTTAGTTAATATGATCCGATGATGGAACAATTAATTGGGATTTAGACAATCTTTATTGGTGTCAATTCATCCTTTCTAGGCTTGGAATTCTCGGATGGGGGTCTTAGCCAGTGTGAGTGGCGGGTGCCCGGAAGGAATTCCTCGTATAATTATTCGGTAAAAAAATTGCATTTAACCGGAAAACATGCATCACATGCATTCATGCATCTAGGGTTTAAACTTAGTAATTTCAATTAATTATTAAAGAAAATCCAAAAAAAATTAAAGTTGAAAGTGAAATAGAATAACTATTTGCTTCAAAATTTAAAAAAAATAAAAGAGTTTGTGCGTGAGAATTGTTCTCTTTTAGTTTTCCAAGATAAAAAAATTGAAAAGGAATAATTGAGTATTTCAAAATTAGTAAAAAGGTTTTCAAAAATCCAAAAAAATTCAAAATTCAAAAATCACAAAGCATTTCCTCCATAGTTTTCAAATTGGGAAAGTTCCCACTAAGTTTTTGAAGTTTTCAAATTGGGAAAGTTCCCATCGAGTTTTTTAATTTTCAAGTTGGGAAAATTCCCATCAGGTTTTAATTTTCAATTTAGGGAAAGTTCCCGTCATTTTTGGTTTTAGTTTTCAAAGTGGGAAAGTTCCCATCAAAAGCATTTTTCAAATTGAGTCGTTTTAATGGTTTTAAAGAAAATCCTCTCATGAGGAGTCCAAAAAGAGAACAAACAATAAACGGGGAAGAAAGACTGATTGAGGGGTTCAATCATCGCTTTCAACTCTCAACACTCCTATTTCAAAATCAAAAAACCATCTTTGCTTGTTTATTGTCATAGATTAATAAAAGAGTTTAATGGCATGAAAATGCTTAAAAACAGAGACAACTGATATTAGAAACCCATAGTTAAGTCTAGACTAGTCAGTGTCGTCTTTTGACGGGCGTCATAGGGGTGCTAATCCTTCCCCACGCGTACCCGACTCCCGAACCTTCAAGACTCTGGTTAGAAGACCGTTTATTAGGTTTAGTGTTACCTTTGCCAAGCTTAGGTTAATATTAGACTTAAAAATCTGATAGATGGCTAATCACACCTAGGTTAAAAAAGATTAGTGGCGACTCCATAGATAGAAACAGTAGTTTCCCCTTAAAGTCGTTAAACGGCAGGGTTTGTACCCCGGACCCGCACGTTGCGACACTATAGAACTGTTAGCTAAGTCGGCCAAGGTTGCTTTTCAAAATGACTTATAGTGGTATGATTATAATGACGCTATGATGATCAAGCTTGAAGATTTATAATCAGAAAGACATGATGCATTAAATCATCTGCAAACACAAAAGAAAAAGGCAGAAAGGTACTACAACAAAAAAGTTCGCCATAGAAACTTTATCGAAGGCGAGCTAGTTTGGAAAGCCATTATGCCTATCGGCGCACATGTAGATGGAATGGGAAAATGGTCACCCAAATGGGAAGGACCATTCCAAATCAAGAAAATACTGAAAAACAACGCTTATTGGTTGGAAACAACAGACAACAAGTCGCACCAAAGATTTATCAATGGGCGATATCTTAAGAAATACTATCCAAACACTTGGGAAGCAAGAAGTGAACCTCAACCTGAATTCAATTCACTACCTGAGGATCCTAATGATATGGCCATGAGTCAGCTTACGGCCATTAGCTTCACCAACGTGTAGTCAGATATTGAAAACGCTTTGTGGACATAGCCGTCCCAATTGCATTTTCACGGCTTTAAAATAAAAACAAATATTTTTGTTTTTTGGCACCATGAGAGCCTCTAAGTTGCTGCAATTTTCGGCACAAGGATGGCTAAGGAGGCATGGTCAAAATTGTCCTAGCCTATATATAATCAAGCCCAACTCCTTTTATTTAAGGAATTAGGCTTGAGGGGAGGCATTGTTGATACGTCAATTTACACTTAAGGGTAAATATGTCCTTAATAATGTTAGAACAAGATGTGTGGCTCAGATTTAATCTAAAATCCTAAGCTATGTCAGATTTGGTGCCACCATAATCCTAATTCAATTAGGAAAGTAATTTTATTTTCCTAATTTCCTATAATTGGGCCGAAAATTAGGAATAAATATTGAAAAATAATAATAATTTTATAATTATTATTATCTCAATAAATGATGGTCAGAAGAAAAGAATTAAAGTCATCTTACATGATCTTCAATTTTAATGAAGACTTGATTCTTATGTGACGACCATCCTAATTTCTTGAAAATACATAATGCCATGTCTAATTTAGAAGTGTGGCATGATATGTAGCACAATATGGCTTAATCCCAACCGCCCATGCCCTAATTTGATCGCTATTGAATCAAAAACAGCTTTGCATTTTGTTCAATTAAGGACAAAAGGTGGAATTGAAAGGGCTAGGGTGGTGCGATTTCAACAAGGGTTTTACCATTATGATCCTTGACTTTCATAGATCATTTTGGTAAAATTTCATCTCATTCTAACTTAAGATGAAAAACTTATTCACGGTTTTCAATTAAGGATAGTTTGGGATGTGAAACCAATTTCACCATGATGGAGAGATCAATTTCGACCATAATTTTTCCCATGGTCTTAAGATGATATTCAAACCCTACTGGTGAAATTTGGGCTCAATCCGACACCGGTCATAACTTTTGCATTTTTTTCAATTAAGGACATGGGGCTTTCCACCCTGGTTTAGTCATTTTTGAACCCGATCTCTGTTTTGATCGAACCAAAGGTCAAGAATGGTCAAGTTATGCTTAATTTCATGGCCTAATGGTCTATGGTCAAAGTTAGGATCATCTTGGCTACTTTGTCAGCAAATCAAGCTACAGTGCAGAACAACCAAAGCCTAGGTCAAAATGGATTGTGTCAGAAAGGAAGGTAATTGCGCCAAGACCAGGTTGGATATGTGTTGGTCGGCCTTGGGTGATGTCATTGATGGTAGTCAGCGTCGAAAGTCATGTCAGAATCTCTCAATAACTTCCAGGAAGGTTCCTTGAATCGTTAGAGAAGGAAGTCAATCAAGCAAGTCAAGTCAAATTGCAGCAAATAGTTAGTCAGCAAGTTTGGAGCAACCCGTCGGCCTTGACACCAAGCCTAGGCCGCCCCCTATATAAAGGCCCTTCCCCCTTCATTTTTCAACATGCTTCTATAGCTACAAACTTGCTCCGCGCAAAAAACTAAGCTCCGCGCTTATTTTCTCTCTGGCCCTGCGCCACTTTCTGCAGCAACCCTGCAAAATCTATCTTTTTTCAACACGAGCTAGCCTTGTTCTTCAATATTTGTCAATTTCAATATCGTCTCAAAACGTTAAATCAACTCTCCATGAGTTTTTATTCTCTTTCAATCTCGTCTCAAGACGTTAAACATTTAATTTTATGTTTTTCATATGAATAACAACCAGCTTGTTATTTCAATCTCTTTTTCCAGCAAGAAATCTTTTGAAACGTTTATTTTCTAAAGTCAATTTGGGATCGATGATTTAAATGCTTCGTTTGTGACTTTGATCCAGTTCCCGCAATTCACTCGCTCTGATTTATTTTATTGTGCTACGCGCACCACCAAAATGTTTCTACAACCTCCTTGTTATTTTCAGCAAAATGACTGGCATGCCCTGCGCTGCTATTAAGTTTTTCGCAAAAACTCTACCAAAAGAGATTTTTGGCGCAACACATTTGATGTGGAAAAGTAAAGTAGATGGGGTGCGGGTGTAGTGAGAATTGAAAAATGAAAAGACATAAGCAAAGTAAAAAGGACCATCTTGCTCTTTCTTTCTTCTCTTATCTTTTACTTCTTCTTCTCATCAAAATTCTTTGCTTTTGTTTTACTTAGTTAAAAGAGAATACAGACACAGAGCAATATTGTAAAAAACAAAAAAAAAAGAAGAAAAAAATATCTTTGTCTCTGATCAGACCAAAATGATGCATGTTTTTATGGTCATTTTCCTATACTTTTGAATGTATTTGTGTTAGATTTTACCCTATAATGCTTACATTTGTGATTGTAGTTGTTGAAGAGGTAGAATGTGCAAATATGTTGATTTAGGCACTTTTTGGAGCTATTTCGGTTGATTTTTAGCACAAATGTTTTTCATGAATTTTCTTGGAAGAAATTGGAGATCTCGTGTTCGTGAATAAAGAATCTATGGAGTCAATTTTATGCCAATTGAAGTCATAAAGTTGAAAGCTACAAAGTTCCAAAGCAAAGGAGTAAGAAGAATTCAAGTTGCAAGAAGACATGTCGAGCCACCAGGAGGACATGGGTGATCAGGCTTAAGACCTGGGTGATCAGGCCAACCAGGAGGTTGCCCAGCGGGAGTGGGGGCCCTTGTCAGCGCGCGCCATCAGCCACTTGTGGGTGTCTTCATGCTGAAGTTTCTTCCTTTCTTTCCAGATTTGGAGTCAATTCGGGAAAACAGCCATAACTTTTGATTCAGAACTCCAAATGAGGCGTCTGAATAAAGCTAACTCCGAGAGCTACAACTTTCGTGTTTCGGTCGAGACCCAGTTTTGCCTTTATCGTGGATGAAAATGCCCCTGAAGTTTCTGCAGACGTGCTGGACTTAGAAAAGCCCATGAATTCAAGCCCAAGTTGATATGATTAACCTAATTTCGGTATTTGGAGATAGCCCAGACCTGGAGGACGAAATTCCACTCAATTGGAGGAGGTTTAATGAGTTTAAAAGTCTATTTTGGCCTAGGTTAAGTTTGCCCTAAGTCTCTAGTATAAATAAACATCTTTTCTCTCTAGAAAAGGGGGTTAGACAAATTTGGAGAGCTAAGGAGAGCCACCGACCAGCTTCTATCTTCCTAGGTTTTTCTATTCCTTTTTCTTTTGATGGCTACTCAATTCATGAGTAGCTAATCTTTTATTTCTCTAATGTAGGATCTTATTGATCTCTTGACTTATTATTTATGGGGAGACTTTTGTTCTTTATAATTTGATTTTATACTTGAATATGTTTCTTATCCCTATACTTCATCTTATGTGTTCATATTTTGATTGATTTGGAGGCCTACTTATCTTGAGATTTATGAATGCTAATGTTAGATTCAAGTTGGCTTGAATTAAGCCAATATTGGTCCAAGTCACAGTTGTAATTGTAGGAATTCTAGGTTCAATGGGATTATCAAACCTTGTTGAAATCTATAAGCCGAATTGGAAATAGATGTAGATGAGTTTGGTATTGATTTATCATGCATGTGGAAAATAATAATCTTAATTCTTATTCTAGGAAGGGCTGGAACCCAGATCAGTATAATAGAGGTTAGTTTTAGCGAGATGCGGATTAATCTTATTAGCATGTTGGAATTAGCATTACGTCTGTTCCTATACCAATTATTCAAGTGGAGTTGTTTAAGATATTAAGAGGATTACTTTATTCCGATGAAAATTGATGTCTACGTCTTAGGCTATATATCGATTTGGGATAATTTATGATGCTTAATTGATTTGCAATTAATATCAAATTCATGATTTGTGTCAATGATCCATATCAATTTAGTCAAGAGTGAAATTAATTCTATATTGGAGGTTTGTTTTATATAATTTGTTACTTGATTTATTTTGCTTCTAGTTTGTTTTGTTAGTGTTAATTTAGACTATTTGATCTCAACTTTCAAACTCCTTATTTTAAACACAATAGATTAGTAAAGAAGTTATCCTCTCTCTCTGTGGATTCGACCCCTACTTACCCTAGCTATTTAGTTAAGTTTTGTGGGGATTTATCTTGTGATTGCTCAACGACTCGATCGCAATTTTGGCGCCGTTGCCGGTGATCAGACCAAAATCATACACCTTTTTATTAGTTTTTTCATATGCTTTTTGAGTGTTTTATGCTTGATTATGCCTTATATTGGTTATAATTGTGTTCATAGGTGTTGACAAGAAGAAAAGTGCAAAATAATCAATTTCGTGCCTCTATAGAGCCTTTTTGGATGATTTATGACACAAATATTTTCCAAGGAAGATTTGGATGAAGAATGGAGCCATCATGTTCGTGATTGAAGAGCTTGAAGAGTCAATTTTATGCTTATCAAAGTCATAAAGTTGATTGCTTGGTGTTTTCAAGGCAAAGGAGCAAAGACAAGTTCAAGGCAAGAAGACATGTCAAGGTGATGAGCTATGACACAGCCCATCTGGTTGATCAGGCGAAACACATGGGTCTTTAGACAAACCATGTGGGCACCCAGCTGGAGTCGTGACACTGCCCACCTGGGTTCTCAAACAAACCACAAGGGTGCTCAAGGCAACCATGTGGGCGCCCAGGTGGAGTCGGGGTCCTTGTCCCGCGCGCGCCCAGCAGCCAACGTCGACACTCCCATGTCACTTCCTCTTGAAGCTACTTCAATACTTTCCAGATTTGGCGACAGTTCGGGAAAACAGCCATACCTTTGATCCAAAGCTCCAAATGAGGCGTATGAAGATGCGTTGGAAAGCTATCTCCAAGAGCTAAAACTTTCATGTTTTGCTCGAAGCCCAGATTTGACATTTTCATGGACGAAAATGCCCCTGAAGTCTGCGGACAAAATCTGTTTTGGGCCTGACTTGCGTTTTTGATCAATTGAGCGCATATAATCTATTTGGGTCAGCTTGAAGATATGAAGAACAGCCCAGAACGTCCCTAGGGTTAGTTTAAGTCAGCTATAACTCTAAATTAAACCCTAGGCAGCCCCCTATATAAACCCTCTTATCCTAGAAACCCCAGACACATAGAATAGATTTTCTCTCAACTTATACAATCTGCGGTTTTGAAGAGGAGGCCGCTGCCTCCCTCTTCTCTTCTTATTTTCGTTGTAAGTTTTCCACCACTCATGGATTAACAGGTAAACTCTTATACTTCTTTTACTTAGGTATTTTTGATCAATGAATCTATGGTGAGACTTTTGTTCTTAATAATTTGATTTTTTCTGTTTGAATATGTTTCTTATCCCTATGCTTCACCTTATGTGTTCATATTTTGATTGATTTGGTGCGCAACTTATCTTGAGATTTATGAATGCTATAGTTAGATTCAAGTTAGCTTGAGTCAAGCTAATGTTGGTCCAAGTGACAATTGTTAATTTTAGGAGTCCTAGGTTCAATGGTGTTATCAAACCTTGTTGAAATCTATAGGCCGAGATGGTAATAGATGTAGATGAGTTTGGTATTGATTTATCATGCATGTGGAAAAGAACCATAAAAATCCCTAGTTTGGTATTGATTTCTCAAACTATTTTCTTAATCTCTAGTTTTATTCTATTTTATTGTTTTCTAATTTAATTTGCCTATTTTGAAAAAAAACCATAAAAATCCCCTTTGGTAAGACTTTCTTTAGTGTAATTTGGATTTAATTTGTTTCCACCTTCTCTGTGGGATTCGACCCCTACTTGCCCTAGCTATTAGTTATTGGTTTGTGGGGATTTATTTTGTGATTTGATCAACGACCGATCAGCCGGGGAGAGTTGTTTTTAATTTCTTTACTTTTAGATAGTGTTATTTGTAAATAGTTGTTTTTCTTTTTATTTCTTTTTCCATTTTACTTTTACACTTGATCATCTTTGATTTGTAGGAAAGATTCAATGGAGCAATCACTTACTTTAAGGGAGTTGAATTTCAACTGTGAGATGAAACCCTACTGCATTGATTATCCAGAAGATTTATCCTACGAGTTAAAGCCAGGAGTGGTCCGTCTGTTACAAATGTTTCATGGAGAATCCCATGAAAATCCGCATGAGCATTTGCAACGTTTCTTCATCAAATGTGTGATGATAAGGATGCTTGAAGAGCAAGCTTCAAGCTTTTCCAATTACTTTGGAAGGTAAAGCAAGAGAATGGTTTTGGAGTCTTCCATCAAAATCGATTACTACCTGGAGGGAAATGGAGAGAGCATTTTTGAACTAGTACTTTCCAGAGGCAAAACGTGTTGATGTCAGAAGTAAAATCAATTCTTGTCGACAATTACCTAAGGAGAAGTGGTTTAAGTATTGGGAAAGGTACAACAAGATTTGTGAAAGTTGCCCCTACCACAACATCAGCGAAGAACTCTTGATACGACAATTCTATGATGGATTGTTTTATGAAGATCGAGTCTACATTGATGCAACCAGTGGAGGTAGCCTGACACTTAAAACACCTACAGAAGCAAGGAAGCTGCACAACATCACGGCATAAAATATCCATCAATTTAGCACATCTGAAGAGATTCTCAAGACTAATGAGCCAGAGTCTGAACCATTATTCCGCCAAGAGATGAGAGAAATGAAAGAGGTGGTACAGTCACTCATAGCAGAAAAGGACAAAGTATATCAGTTGTTTAGCAAGCAAATTGCTGACCAACAAGATACTGTTGTCAATCTGGTGCGTTATTTGATTGCGAATCAAGGGATGAACCATCATCAACAGTCATCTTTGCAAAAACCTTGAAACGTGGCTCAAGAACACAAGAACAACATGGAATTTGACAATGGATTGAACAAAGTGCGAGGATATGGAATCAATTCGATGGGAATGGAAGAAGATCAACCAAGAGCTACAAAAGAGATGGAGTCATTGGAAACCCCAATTTTTTCCTCTACACCATCATTTGAACCAGTTCTTCCTAACCCTGAAATGAAACCATCACCAACTGTCATACCCCATGTGCAAATGCCAACTGATGAGGAGAATTCAGTGAAAAGCGAGGAGGAAGAGAAGCTTGATTTTGGGACAAATTTGGTGTCATCTCCAACAATTTCTCAAGATCCACCAAGGAAGAGGAAGGAATCAAAGAAGAAATCGATGCAACCTAATGATTGTCTGCCACCCTATCCTCAATTGTTCATGAAAAGACATAAGGGATGCTTGGAAGGTAATCAATTGGATTCGTTTCTTGGATCAAAGGTAAACATTCCTTTAGTAGCTTCAATCGAGTAAGTGCCAAGGTACGCATCTTTTCTCAAGCAATTAAATGATGATAAAGGTAAACTTATGGATAATGAATTGGTATGCATGAGTAGAAATTTTTCTGCTGCTTTTCAAGGGGAATTGCCCCACAAATGCAAGGATTTAGGAGCATTTACTATTCCATGTAACATAGGAGGCAATATGACAGTGAAAGCAATGTGTGATTTAGAATCTTCAATTAATATCATGCCATATTCCATTTATCTGCAATTAGGTTTAGAGCCCTTAGTCAAAACAAATATCATCATTCAATTGGCTGACAGGACTAACATTCATCCTGAAGGATTGGTTGAAGATGTCTTAGTGCAGGTGGATAAGCTCATTTTTCCAACAGATTTTTACATTCTAAAGAAGAATGATGAAGACCTTTCTGATGCACCACTGCTGTTAGGAAGACCTTTCTTAACCACTGCAAGGAGCAAGATCGATGTTCATGATGGAATTCTCAGTCTCGAATTCGTTATGGAAGTAATTGAATTTGATATGTATAAAGCTTTGAAATACCCTATTGAAGAACAAACTATTTTTGCTACTGATGAAGTTAATCTTCTTGTCGAACAGATTAATGCAATCAACAAAGAAGATGAGCTAGAAACAGTCATCACAAATAGTTTGTACAACAGCAAGATTGAGGAAGCCAAGGTGAATTTGAAGGATGAAGTGGTAAACACCATAGAGGATTTGAAGGCATTTCCAAACGAAAGTGAATCCGTTTCTTACATTCATTTGGAGCCTAAGAAATCACCTCCACCTTCTATCATTGAACCTCCAGAAGTCAAATTGAAACCATTGCCTGAAGATTTGAAGTATGTTTTTCTTGGAGACAAGGAAACACTCCCTGCAATCTACAAAAAAGCTTTGGGATGGAGAATTGTTGACATCAAGGGGATAAGTCCTTCAGTTTGCATGCATAGGATTCGATTGGAAGACGATGTTGTTCCAGTGAGGCAACCACAAAGAAGGTTGAATCCAAATTTGGCTGAAGTAGTAAAGGATGAAGTTCTGAAACTGCTTGGAGCTGGGCTCATTTACGCTATCTCAGATAGTAAGTGGGTTAGCCCTGTCCAAGTAGTACCTAAGAAATCTGGATTCACTGTTGTGGAGAACAAAGAAGGAGAATTAGTTCCTCAAAGACTTCAAAATGGATGGAGAGTATGTATCGACTATAGGAAACTGAATTCTGCTACAAGGAAAGATCATTTCCCACTTCCCTTCATGGATCAAATGTTGGAAAGGTTAGCTTGTCGAGCATACTATTGCTTTTTGGATGGATATTCAGGATATTTTCAGATACCAATTGCCCCAGAAGACCAAGAGAAGACAACATTCACATGTCCCTTTGGTACGTATGCCTATACTTGAATGCCATTTGGTTTATGCAATGCTCCTGCAACATTTCAAAG